>JARFJB010002411.1:702500-857500 GCA_036346205.1 Vesta saturnalis | reverse complement strand
TTAAGAAATTATCTATGTATCCGCTAAATAACCCTCCCTGTTTCGTTGCTCTGTCATACGTGGTTACCTCGTACTCCCAAATTTCGAAAACATTTAAAACTTTATAATTTTTAGAGATAGCCTTACGAAGTTCGTCAGCTACAAATGTTCCAACGAAACTGCGCTCAGCTTCACTATGTTTACATTCCCCTTGACTTAGCTCAACACCGCACGTCCTACACAACACAAACATCAGCTTGCCGTGCATTTTTAACGGTAAAACAGGGTGATAGAGGTTAGAGGGTGGTAGTACTCTGCATTTAACTAAACCCTCCACCGTGTCTAATGAAATGTTCTTACAATCTAGCCCTACATGAATTTTTGGATGACCTATGGGATATTTACAATATTTATTTACAAATGAGTATAATGAGCACACGTCGTAATACATAATTTTCTCAGTAATACATCTAAGCACAAAACATCCATCGTACCCCTTCATGTTATGCGCAATGCATGTAACTTTAAATTTTCGAGCTCTCTCGGCAACATATGCTAGAAACGATCGAACAGGGTTTTCCCTGAAAATGTGCACTCTCTCTCTACATACTGAGCACGGCTCATCTAAATTGTCAACATGTTTGATACAGACAGAGCAAACATTCGCGGCCACGCATAGATTGGGCTCATGCAAAAACCTATCATTCGCTCCCTCACACACTTTTTCTTGCATACACTCCAGATCGTAAAAGATAAACATAGATGGTTTACCATTAGCACTGTCACGTCAAGCCTTGTTAACGGCCATGTAGCAAAGATGACCGATAGGTTTTTGGCTCAGACATGTGGAGCAGTAGCTGTATCCACATCTATGCTTACCCTTTACTTCAGTTGTTTTAAGACATTTTAAACACCTACGTAATTTCTCGCACAGTTTAGAGTCCTTGTGGTTTTTAAGACAATCCTGTCCGTAAAAAAATCTTCTGCAATCATTACAGGTAATTTTCGGGTTTTCAATAGAACATGGCGGCTTTTGATGACACGCTGGGCATTGGTACATACATTTCATGTGGTCTTTTTTCTTATTATAGCGTTTTCTACATTGTTCGCAGTAATAACCGCATGTAAATGCTGACGTGAGACTAGTAATGACATTATAATGTTCGTCTTCTAATATTAAATTTAAAACTACTCTAGCTGGTTCCCTAGGACCCTCAAAATAAACAAAATCACCTATACGCGAATTATAAACTACAATGGTATATGAATCTAAATGATCTTGAAATGCCTGAATGTGCTCGTAACTACCGCCCTGACTAAGATCTACACCGCTGTCTTGGCAAAGCTGCGTAGCTCGTTCTTGAAGTAATGGACATCCCATTTCCATACTATGACGCATCGAATCGTTATTTTTAAATGCAATAGCAATGACTAGAGCGCGAGCTAAACAATTATTTTCGTTAATTGTTGATGGTACAACAATAATACCTTGTTTTTTAGATTTGCAAAAGTCTGCAAATTTTAACCCGGTCAAGTTTTTGCGTCCATAGCCTACAGGCACAACCACTCTATCAACGTTTAAAACTAATAAGTCGCTAGAGAAAAAACTAGCGTTGCTCTGCATTACCTTCTCAAGCAGCGACAACTGGTCCACTCTTCTGAACGAAATGCCGATTGGTTTATCGGGGAAGTTCGGGTTCCTTAATGTTATTCCAACACGATCTGAAGGAGCCGCGTCCTTCACTATGTATGAATACAATTCCTCAAATGCACTCTGTAAAAATGTGTATTAGATAAATTTTTAGTAAAATGGTATATTTTACCTGTAACCACGTTAGGGGATTATCCTTGCACGTCTCGTCATTGAAGTTAAACCGTAGCGTTTTACACGTGGTATTGAATTTTTTAATAAATTTACTATTTGATTCACCAATTATATTAATATGATTGAACACTGACGATGGTCCGGCCTGTTGCTGCAAGCCTGACCCCGATTGATCTTGTACCATGTACTCATTCAGTAATACAATAGAAAATTAAAAAAGACATACCGTTATCAAATTCCCTGCTGCGGAAGTTTCCGACATCTCTTCATCGTCAAACACATCATCCATATTTACTTGAGCATGACTATAAAAATAATAATTAAAAACTTAAAAATAAAAAACAAAATATATACTTACACTCCACCAACTCGCTGTACAGCCTCCACAAAATCATTATAAACATCTATCGAGTCGATAGTGTCATTTTCGCACAACATCTTAAAAGTGATAATATTGTATGCGTTTTTCAAACCCTCGTCGGTTAACGCACCAGCACTGAATAATCTCAAAATATGATTAACTGAGAAAGATTCCATAGCTATGCTCTTCAAAACAAGAACTAAATTAACTAAACCCTGGCGTACGCTTTTATACTATTCTTCCTGGTCCTGAGGCTAATTTCAAGGCTATCTTAAGACCTATGACTAACTAACTTCAAGGCCAACTTGTTTCTCATAGTTAACAATTTTCTCAGGGCTAACTTCAAGGCCAACTTGTTTTCTCAAGGCTAACAATTTTCTCAAGGTAAAATAAGTATGATATTTTATCTTCGATTGACCTGAAGGTGAAGTCAGGTAATAACATAATTGTGCATACGAAGCAAAAATTGGCATTAAAAGAAATGTAATAATTTTAATAACGTTTTTTATTTTAGCTAAGCGCTTTGTTATTACTCATTGCGGTATAAAAACACTTATTGTTAAACTACATCAGTCGTTTAAATTCATAGAAAAATAATTTTAATTAACTAGATGTACAAATACATTTAAAAATCTAAGACCTTTTTATTTTCATCATTTTTATTACAGAACAGTCTTTAATAGTAATGTTTAAATACACTTTTTACTCCTTATATTTTAGCAGTTTAAATAGATATAATTAAAAAATACTGTTGTGTCAGGACTGATTCTCATAATTCTACAATTAAATTTAAATTGATGCATGTATATTTTTTAATCGTTTTTAATATCAAATGATTATGATTAGAAGATATTTTTAAATCAGAGTTTTAAATCTACGTTATATAACACAATATGTTAATAACGTCACTTCTAATGAGGGGGAAACAAATTGTTAATTACAGTTAACATATTGCTGTTATATAACGCTGCTTAAAAGGTTTAAACTATTAGAAGGTCAGTATCGATGTGACAAATAATATTTTTTATGTTAATGATAACATAACTTCTAATGAGGGAAAAAATTGTTAACATGTTATAGGTAATTTCCAGAAATACATGCACTTTTTATTCTTACGTTTTGCGATTTAAAATGAAGATAAGAGAAAAGACTGTTTTTTATATGGAATGCTTCTACAATCAAGTTTTAAATTGAAATATTTTTAAAAGCATGATTTAAATCTACATTATATAAGGGCAATATATATTAAAAGTATTAGAAAGACTGTATTGAAGTAACAATAATATAGTTTTGGACTATCTAAAATGAAGATAAGAGAAAAGCCAATCCTTTTTGGGAGTTTTTGACATGTATTCTGTGTTGCCAATCCGGGTACACAGATATTTGATGTATTTTTACATTTTTGTATATGATTTTCCCCAATATTGATAGTGTGTATCAATGTGTTTTATTTCATTTTGTAGATACTGTGATCTTAACAGCGTAATCGGTCATTATTTAAAAGCAACCTGCGTCTATGTACAGTATAAATTACCCATTGAAAACTGTTGTTTTATTTATTTATAATACCAAGACGATATTTGTTTATACATAATATAAACTATGTGTGTGTACATCATAACAACCCTAATAATAAAACATTAATGACCTATTGGTCATCCTTGCTATATATCGTTAAAAAAAATATATATGTGCTAATTAGGTATTAAAGGTTTTTACATATACAATATGAGTACTTTTACTTTCTAAAATTAAATTACGGGAAAAACTTTAATAGCTATTTATTATGTGTAAACGTAAAACAGAAAGTTGTTTTAGTGTTGCCATATGTTTAACAGAAATCAGTTGTACATGTGAATGATGCCTCTAAAATTTGTTTCCAGTGCAGAATTAGCGGTACGATTTAGTCTTTGTTTTTATTTATTTAAATGTACATGTTTAATTACAGCTGATACAAGCATCATACCTTTTTTAAAATAATAACTGCCTGGATACCAGGGGTCTTGTGTGTGTTATATATATATATATATATATATATATATATATATATATATATATATATATATATATATATATATATATATGTATACAGTGATGATACTTCAACCCGATGCAGGTAAAACTACTATTTTTTAACATCGATAATAAAGCCTTAAAACCTGTTATTGTTTTATTACCGTCACCTATAACAATGCGAGTGTAAGTTATGACCCACTTTATTGATTTGGCTGATTGATTGTTAATTGATTTGTTTGAGATTTATCTGGTTAATTACTTAATTGCTTTGTTTGCTTTGTTTCGGGGAAAGAGTCATGCGTGAGATAGAGAAAGAGGGAGAGAAGGGTATGATCAGTTACCATTAAACATGCCATTTTATTACCGTTACCTATATGAGTGTGGTTGTAAGTTATGATCCCCATTTTATTCATTTTGATTGGTTGATTGATTGAGCTTGATTTGTTTACATGTGAGTGAGTGAGAGAGAGAGAGAGAGAGAGAGATAGCGTATCTTACAAGATATAATTTAAAAGAGCACAATTGCCTAACCTCCAGGGTTACAACCAGAAGGGCCTTAATACCATCATAAATAACCATAAGACCCAGCTACAGGTCCAACCCTCCCCCTAAGACTTATCCCTACCTCTACATACAGCCCCACCCCTAAATACAGTTCCAAAACCCTAGCTCCACCACCAAGGCCAGACTCCAACCTTAGCTCCACCACCAAGGCCAAACTCTAAGACTTATCCCTAGACCAGCCCTAAGCTCCAACCCTAAATACAGTTCTAAGCCAAGACCAGGACCACCCCCTCACGTTAGCAAAAGTCCTATCCGTCAAAAGGTCCTTAAATACAACCATAAGGCTCCCCCCAAAAGAAATCATAAAAATAAGGGTAATACGGTCCTTCACGTAAGCGAGTAAAAAATAATTAGGGTTGAAAATACGGTCTCACACGTGAGTCTGCAAAAATAGGGGTGAAAAAACACGTCCTGCACGTAAGCGGGAAAAAAAATAATTAGGGATAAAAAAAGGTTGAAAATGCGGTCTCACACGTGGATGTGCAAAAATAGGGGTGAAAAAACACGCCCTACACGTAAGTGTGTAAAAAATAAGGGTGGAAAAACCGGTCTCACACGTGGATGTGCAAAAATAGGGGTGAAAAAACACGTCCTACACGTAAGCGTGTAAAAATAAGGGTGGAAAATCCGGTCCCCCACGTGGGCATATAAAAAAGTGAAAGGGGGCGGGGCTTGTGACGTAAAAAGGAGGGGTGGGGATGGTGTCGGCTTACTACTACCGTGCGCCCCCCTTGTTGGAAGTTTACTTTTTGAGTGAATTCCCTTACTTTTACTCTTTCCTGTCGGAGCACCCTCACACCAACCCTTGATATCTTGGCTCGTCCCCGGACGTGCATCCCGGCATGTCCTGGCTCGTGACGACTGAGCGTTAGTCGTCTCCTAATACCGCAACCGGGAAGAGTACTTCAGCGACTTTAGCAGAACATGACTAGGGAATGTCGTACAAGTAGCGCTCGGGGGCCTTGGCTTAATCGCCTGGTCTGCGAGAAAGCTAACCTCTATAAGTGGTTCATTATTCCCAAGGCAGTTTGACAGTGTTAAGGGCTGAAGAGATTACGCGAGGGGAAGCCTGAGCGTTGCCATTAGGAGGCCTGGTCCCTAGCGTTAAAACGCCTATGGAGAAACGGGCGCCTTTATACAGTGTCATGCCGTGCTGTGATATTAGCATACCTGCTCTGCTACAGTTGACATCATTTCGGCTGAGGTGAGGTGTGTGTTCCCCATACGATCCGCAGAGATACCTCCACCCCTACTATTGGTTCCTTAATATCGGGCTCCACGATTTTCTGAGCTCGGTAAGGGATCATCACTTCACCTTATCCTAAATCTATATTCACCTTATTAATTCTCGCCCTCGCCCTCTTCCTATCGCATTTAATACTAAAATAAAAAAAGGATGGCTCTGGTTTCTATGGTAATAAATACGGAACGTAAAGTCTTGTTCCGTTCGGAGGTACGGGAGGGCAGGATCCAAGGGACCTCGGTCATCCAAGGTATTCACTTATTGTTTCATTATTAGAATGCACGCGGAATCAAGTATACTCTCAATGCTGTTCGCCAACAACTTGAACAATTACAACATGACATTTTGTTTTTGTCTGAACTACAAGTCTTCACTAAAAGCTCCGATTTGCCCGGATTGCAAATTCCCTAATATAATCTTCGCTGTAACTTCGATACAAAGAAGTAGTGAGTTGTCCTAGATTTGTGCAATGATACTATTGCATTTATAGGTCTCCTAATGAGACTAACTTTCAAGACTCTTTCGATAACTTTAGTTTGCAAATTGGTCACCTTCTGTCTCAGTTTCCAACTTGCCATGTTTCAGTTCTAGGAGATTTCAATGTTCTTAACTCTAATTGGCTCTAAGACTCATTTACTACTAATGATACTAGCCATAGTACAGAAACACTACCTGTTTCTTGTCATCTCATGGAAATGATTTCTGAACCCAAATGAATCGCTTACAATACCCCACATCTTCTATCTTTCATTCATCAAACCCACTTGTTCATAAAACCGCTGTTTACAACACTAGCTCTATCTAACCAGTGTCTAATAGAAATAACGTCCACTGTCCCTAACTCCTCTGTTCGCAACACTGATAGAACCTTGTGCAGCCTTAAGTCAGTTAAGTGGAGTGGTTTACGGGATTTCTTTGAAACATTTACATGGCGTGAATATTGTTTTAAGTCGTCCTCATTACCGTACGTTTCTCTTTCAGTATCTGAAGTCATTCGCATGAGGATGGTGTTACCCATTCCCGAAGAACAAAATTGTATAGGCCATTCTCGTTCTCAACTATGGTTCAATAAGGCTTGCTTAGGTGCAATATATTTGAAAACTAATTTTTGTACTAAATGGAAATCCAATAAAACGGTCGAGAGTTATGCAAAATACGTTGGTGCTAGAAATACCAGCAAAAGTGCTGTCAGTAAAGTTAAAAAGATGTTTAAACAACAAAAATTAACTAGCTACATCTCCTTTGGGTAGTCGTAAATTTTGGTCTTTAGCTTAAGCCATCAGCTGAAACCTTAATATATCTTTAATTTCCCATTGACATCATTTAACGGATCTGTCGTTACTGATCCTGTAGGCAAAGCCAATTTTTCTTACGGATTTATTTGCGTAACACTCGTGTCTTAATGGTTCTCGAGAATATGTGTCCCTATTCACTTTTTCCTCATTTCCTCATACACTGTGATACCAATTCATTTTCGGTACAAGCTCCTAGAATCGATCATCGGTAGGCTTGATCTCAATAAATCGACAGACGCAGACGGTGCAGTAGATAAAGCCTTAAAGAAATGTTCCCCCGACTGCTACCACTCCTATCCAAGCTCTGTTCGATCTCTGTCTTCTGGGGAATTTCGCTTATCATGGAAGTAAGCAAATCTTTAACCTATTCCAAAAAAGGCGATAAGACCGTTCCCTAGAACTACCGACTAATTTCCATCATTTCCATTTTGTCTAAAATCATGAAAATAGTAATCAGCAGCTGCTCTCCTTCCTTGAAACTAAAAAGCTCCTTAGTGGCCACCAATGTGGTTTTAGGCTGAATCAATACCTTAGAACAATCCGGCAAAATAGTTGTAGTCGCTTGGGATATATCAAACGCATTTGAAGTATGGCATAAGTATTTACTTGCCAAACTCAACTCGTTTGGGATAATAATACGCTCGTTAACTGAGTTTCTACTTTCTTTGAAAAAAGATGAATACGTGTCCAGTTGATTGTTTCTTTTTAAAATTAGCTAACATTTATGCGGGCTTGCCATAGGGATCAGTTATTGCGACCACACTTTTCCTGATATGCACTAATGATCTTACTTCTTCAACGATTTTCACGATCCATTGTTTTGCTGACGACAGCACTCTTCATTACAGTTCATCTCAGTAAAGTCATAATGGTTATCTACCTTCTCTCTCAAATATAGACCGTAAAGCTGAAATGACAATTCCTATCAACAAAGACATTCATCGTTTCCTTGAATCGGAAAGCAATAATCTAGTTAATTTTAATGCTAATAAAACTCAGTCTTGCCTTGTGTCCGCCAAAAACTTTACTTCCAGATTATTATCATAGACGAATGTATTTCATTAGTTTTGTTTTACTTTCATAAATATAAATAACTTACATAGTATTGGCACATTATTGCGCAATATTGAGCATATTGCGTGCGTTATTTGCATACCAGTAAACAAGTTTATTCCTATTAAAAATTACTATTAATTTTATTAAATACATAAATAAAAAGTTTACCTAGAGTAGGATTTGAACCTACGACCTGTACTTTGCTAGAGTGCCACGCTAACCAACTGCGCCACCAAGGTTCAAGCCCCAATCGATGCAAATTTTGTCTTTATGTATGTAGAACTGATGTAAATTCTAAATATAAATTGAACCTTGGTGGCGCAGTTGGTTAGCGTGGTACTCTAGCAAAGTACAGGTCGTAGGTTCAAATCCTACTCGAGGTAAACTTTTTATTTATGTATTTAATAAAATTAATAATAATTTTTAATTACATATTTAACTTTGAACTTATTCGTTCATAACAAAAACTTTTAATGAGTTTATTCCTGTTCAGACTTGTCAGTGGTTCCGCGTATAAATGTAGCCAGTGGGTATCGGTGTGTTAGTTTCGTAGTAAATATCAAACTTGATGCTATACTCTAATAATAATATACTAACATTTGAAATTTATTATGAAAACGTGTAGTGAGAGAGAGCTTACGGATAGTGAACTTGAGATACCTTTGTGTGTTTCTGATAGTGATTCTAATTCTTCTGAAGAAGAAGACCATTTGTCCGAAACCGAGATATATAATAGCGAATCGAATGATGAAATGGAAGCTACGATTTTAGATGAAGCTGATATGGATAATCACGTAACTTCAAAAGATGTCAATATAGTATACATTGAAAAGACACATGAATGAAGGTTATCAGCAGCAAATATTGTTTCTTTGATACCTGGGCCAACAAAATCGCGAATAATTGATATAAAATCCGCGTTCTTCTTATATTTCACACTCAAAATTATGAACTTAATTTTGAAAATGTTAAATTAAGAAGGCAAAAGATTTTGTCACGACAAGTTTCAAGAACTAGCATTAGTTGAGCTAGAGGAATATTTTGGGCTACTGTTTCTACCTGCAGTGTATAATTCTCGTGACTGAAAGAGTTGAAACTTTACCAAAGCTCTATAATTTTTATGAAAATGCAACGGCAGATGAGCAACTGGTACAGTTTAGAGGCAAAAACGGCAGTACACCGCAAATAAAAGTGCTAAATACGGAGTCAACATTTGGACTTTATGCAATTCTGTAACTGCTTATGCATATAACATGCAAGTTTACCTCGGGAAAAAAGAAGGTGAACCTCCAAAGAGAGGTCAAGATAAAAGAGTTGTGCTAGATCTTACTTATGGTCTAAAAGGTCATAACGCACCGTATGTTTTTTTTTACCTCGTACGATCTGGGGCAGATGCTTGACACTATTCGCAAAATTAAGCCTGAATTGCCAGCCGCAATGGTATTGAACAGGAAAGAAGTTCTTTCTTAAAAATTTTAGTTTACCAAGGATATGTCGATAGTTTCCTATATTCCGGAGCGGAATAAAAATATTACGTTCATGAGCTCCATGCACCCCGATAACGGAGCGTGTAACCAAGATTATAGAAAGCCGTATATGATTTTAGATTACAACAAAACTAAAGGTGCTGTAGACACGTTAGACAAGTTAATAATAACGTACACACGTAGACGGCAAACTAAAAGATGGCAAGGGCCATCTTTTACAATACCATGGACGTTTCAGTTTACAACTCTTATGTTTTATGGTGCGAAGTAACTCCAACCTGGAATGCTGGAAAACCTACCAAATGGCGACTATTTCTTGAAGAAATGGGTAATTCCTTGATTACTGCATTATGTCAAGAAATAAATCGACTCCCTCTAAGTATTCCTGCAGCTGAAATGGTTATAAAGTCACGTTTTTCAACCAGTAACGCTGAAGTAAGGGAACAATCAACCACAACCAATCGTAAAAGATGTAATTTTTGTCCCTCTTCAAATGATAATAAAACTAATATGGTATGTTGTAATTGCTCAAAATAACAAACAATAGGAGTTGCGTGTCAGCCACCCTGTTCTATGGTTAAGATTGTGATTATGTAGATTGGGAACAACAAGTTTAAATATCGATTTGAACGACAACTGTGCGGTGTGTTAAGTTGTTACGTGGACAATATGACTACAAAATTTTGGTAGGGCACACCAAAGTGTAATAACTGCGGGAAACCTTAGCGATTCGAAAACTTATCAGTACCAACCATAACTCTGTCGGTAATGCTGTCAATATCTCCATTCACTACATCCTATCCCACTTTAAAATTGAGACTAATGGCCCTGGTAATCTGCAAGGGGTCCATTGGTAGGGCCTTTCACTAGAACCATACTATTAATACGCAGTATGCAAGTACCAATCATAACAGAAGCCAAACTTAACAATCGGTGTACCCTGTCTTTTACCATCTACAAAACCTACCTACCGTATAGTTAATTTAACGTAAAATACCATTTCAAATTCCGTTTCTTCTACTTCCGTCGCACTTGTAACATCTTTCTCATTTTTGTATCCATTTTCAGTTACTACTCTTTCCTCAGCTAAGCACTTCCAGCAATATTTAAATAGCATTTCTGGCATTACCAATGAGATCTTTTTAGGTGAAGTATGTCATGTTCAATTAGAAGGCTACAGCACAAATATGAACGCATTCGCCTTTCCAACGTGTTTCCTAGTTTGCCCCTTTTTCGTATAAGGCACTTTCGTTATTTTCTAACGTGTGTCTGTAACGCACCCTATTATACGCATGGAGTGCGGTATTGAATACATATTCACTGCCTGTCACGTCAAACCATCTCTCCCTTTAGTTAAAATTTTTCTTTCTGATAGGACAATACATGTCCAGTAACCTTCCAGCTCACGATATTTACACAATTCATAGTTGGGAGACAGCAGTCAATCACCCAAGCTTTCGTTTCACAAAAGCGGTCGACGTTTTAATCCTCTAAAACGCCTGACGCGTTTCCATAGTATCTAACACGTTAAGATAAAGTAGGAAGGTAAGCATATTGCAAATTATTTGAGATCTAGGTACCCTGTTTTCCAAAAAAAATTAACAGACTTGGTATAATACATGTGCCTTAGAGTAGATATACTATAACGGTACTTTCCCACTTTTGATAATAATAATACACCTTCCCGTACAGATTGTACACATCAAGGTCAATAGTTTTAAAGGTCAAGGTCATCGTACACATTGCCTACATCAAAGTATATTTCTCAAGATCATAACATTATCTATGTCAAAGTACAAAGTTTTTCAAGGCCATGTTCCCTGCATCAGCCTTCAAGGTCAGGAAATGTTCAAGGTCACCAATAAATTCTCTGACTGGCTATTAATCTGACAAAAAATGTTCAAGGTCACGCCCCCATCAATTATAGGAAGTTTGCTGACCTGTCTCAATCCCTGATGTGTTATTACAATTCTCAAGGTCAGGGGTACTACACAGATTTTTCAAGGTATGGAACATTCTACTTTTCAGGGCC
The DNA here is from genome assembly GCA_036346205.1 of Vesta saturnalis. Lineage (NCBI taxonomy): Eukaryota > Metazoa > Arthropoda > Insecta > Coleoptera > Lampyridae > Vesta > Vesta saturnalis. Next base: position 845,642 of record JARFJB010002411.1, on the reverse strand, counting down.
TAGGTCACCAATTCTTGCCTGAGCGAAGTTAGTTATTACAGTGATACTCAGGGTCACCTGCAGGAAATCGTACTACTGATTGCTGTCCATGCTGGTAGATTAAAGCTCAGCAAAGTGCATTGACGTCAAGTGGATCCGTTCCCAAAATACAAATAGATGTTTCCCAAAGACAGATAGCCGTTTCCCAAAACAGGGGATCTGTTTCGCAACACAGGTAGATGTTTCCCCCATTTAGAGATTCCGCCTCCGAGAAAAAGAGCAAAGGCCATCCATTGTTCTGGCCAAGTTATAAAAATAAATTGTTATCTAACTAACCCCACATTTGAGGCTCAATTCTAAGAAATCAATTTTCAAGAACAAAGGCGATCCATTGTTCAAGCCGACGCTTCAAGATATATGCTTTCATTTTTGAAGGTCATACCTCTGAGGAAATGAACAAAGGCGATTCATTGTTCTGGCCGAGTTAGGGTCATAATTCCTAAAAATAGATTGTTACCCAAGTCAATTTTCAGCTTCCCCCAATATTCCAGGTTCAATTCTGAGAGATCAGTTTTCAAGAACAAAGGCGATGTTCAAAATCATCTAACAAATAAAATATTTTTTATAAAGCTTGTAATTTATTAACCACAATGTTCATCTGTACACAAATAAAAAATCGTTTTAGGTCAATATACATATTAGGGAAAGTTTGATGTACTGCCACTTAACATTTTGTAATACCTTTGTTAGATCATACCTATTTTATTTATTATTTGTTTCTCACATTCAATTTCCTTCAACTGATGTTCGTTTAATGTGGTCCACGACACATCATCATCTTTCCTAATAGGTATTTTCATCGCTTCATTATAATGTTTACTAGCCATAAATTCAGCTTTCCTTAAAGCCTTCATACCAGGATCTGAGATCCTTTTACTTTGAGACATTGTTCAAAACTTATTACAAACCTACGTCTCTTAAACTTATATGCAAAAACACAAATAAAAATTTTTTAATTATACAGTTACGTAAACCTAATACGCAAATTTCAATGTCAATTCCGAGAAATCTATTTTCAAGGTTAAAGGTAGTCCGAACTTATCCGACCTTACCTGGTATTGTCTATATATGACTGGATAAAGAACAATCCCACGTCAGTCGATACATTGCAATCCGGACAACAAATTACCTAAAGAGTCGTGAAGAGCAATTATTATTATTACATAATCACCAGTGTGTGCGACATATTTCTTTACATTACAATCGTGACTAGAAGTTTTATTGTAAACTTAAAGTGTTGTGAAGAGCAATTAGATATTTGTTGTAAGTTCATTATTACGTGTGCTTTATATTGTTGAAAGTAACTATGAGTATGCCAAGTAGTAGTGGGATAGTTAATTTAGCAAAGCGTGTTATTCCTTTATTGAAAATAGAAAAGGAATTTGCGAGGGACATCCGTATAGTTAACACCAATATTAATCTATTGCAAGATATAGTTTAAAATAAAATTTATTATGAGACCAATGAAAGTCTGCTTAAGCTTGAGAGCAATTTAGCATTGCTCATGTGCTATATGGTCAGATTGAGGCGACTAAAGAAAGCTTCAGAGAAAGTGAGTAGTGGAATTGTCAATAAAAATGGTATACCTAAGTTACGTTGGGACCCCTTGACTCATATTTTAATGGTAGGTTACTTACAGGAATTATAATCAATATATCAAACATTAAGGGCCCATTGATATTATTACGAAACACATATGATAGCTTTGCACGTAAGGTGAAATTAACGTTAAGGCAATCCATGCTAAAGCTTAATGTGGTCTTAGCCTGCAATTTCATGCAACTCCAAAATCAGAGTATTGCGTGATTGATATTTCAACCAATTTACATGTGTGGTACAAAGAAAACGTATATGATAAGTTACGGATAAAATTAGAGGAGTTTTCCGAAAGGGATTCCCGTTAGGTATTACATAAAGTCTTACATTTAAAGGTGAATAGTAGCTATGTCCCAGTCAGAAGTGGTCGTTCATCCTATGTTAAAGCTTCCCCCTTCATAGCAGTAAAGCATGCAGTAGTGAATGTTAAAAATAACGATGAGTATTGCTTCCTATGGGCCGTAGTTTCAGAATTATGTCCTGCTTCACAAAAATCAGATCGAACTTCTCGCTACCCTCACTTTTGAGATGTTTTGAAGTACGATTGAATTCACTTCCTCATTCGGCTGGATAATGTAAAAAAATTTGAGAAGGTAAACAACTTCGCTGCATAAATGATGCATCCTTTGTACTGAGTAATCAGCAAAGCGGCAAAGAACCCATAAATCTTTTAATACCTTCTGCTAATTATCAAGCCGCGGATAATATTAACACTGTATATCATTTCACATGAATTAAAAATATGTCAGCTATATTTTCAAAACAGATATCGAATTACATGCACAAGCAATTAATTTGTTATCGATGCTTGAACCATTTTTCTTCATATCACCTTCTACAATAACATACCACTCACTGCCAGCAATTTAATCAATGCTCTACTAGGCTGCCTACCGAAGCGGAACTGAATTTACAGTTCAAAAACTTCGCATTCCAAGAAAAGGCACCATTTATAATATATACCGATGTAGAAAGTATTTTAGAAAAGTGCACAAATGGTATCGAAAGTAATACTCTATTTCTCTCCAAACATATACCTTTCAGCACTGTTTACTGTTTGAAGTGTTCAAACAATGATTCTTTATCTGGATTTACGCCTTATAGAGGAAATAATTGCATTCAATGGTTCGTTAAAGAGCTTCAAAGTATTGCACATTGGGCTACTGAAATAATAAATCAAATAATTCCTATGGATACTTTAGGTCCCAATCAGGTTGAGCAATTTGAAAGTGCCACGATTTGTCACATTTCCGAACACCAGTTACTGATTCTGATAGAAAAGTTAGAGACCATAATCATCTTACAGGAGCATTACGGGGGCAGGGCATCAGACATGTAACCTAAACTACACAGAGTCCCACATTTTACCAGTTGGGTTTCATAATTTATAAGGTAGTGATTCTCATTTCATCATTAGAGAATTGGCTAGTGTCCCCGATTCAATTTTACTGCTGCCTATAAACAAAGAAAGATATATGTCTTTCACGAAGGTAAAGGAAGGCACCAAAATTAAGTTTAGATTTATTGACTCTTTCAGATTTATGAGCAGTAGTATTAAAAAGTTGTCATACTATTTGGAGGATAGTAAAAAAATGATTACCCGCACTAATTGCAACAACGATGATGAATTTTCTCTACTGGTTCGCAAGGGCCTGTTTCCTTATGAGTATATTGATACTTGGGAGAAATTAATCGAGACCACGCTTCCTCCCAAGGAAGCATTTTTCAGTCATATTAATAATGAGGGAATCAGTGATGCCGGTTTTGCGCATGTGGTTAACGTTTGGAACAAATTTAGTATTAAATTGTTAGGGGAATACTCGGATGTGTATCTAAAAACAGACATTCTACTTTTAGCAGATATTTTCGAGAACTTTCGGCATACTTGTTTAAGTGCTTACGAACTTGACCCTCTGCACTATTATATAGCTCCCGGTTTAGCGTTCGATGCTATGCTTAAAATTACACAAGTAAAGTTAGAACTATTTACAGACATTGATATCCTAATGTTTAATGAAAGAGGGATTGGAGGTGGTGTAGCTTATTGTTCAAATCGGTATGCTAAAGCTAACAATAAGTACATGGGGGAAAAATTTGGTCCCACTTCCGAAAGTGTGTATTTAATGTACTACGACGTAAATAATTTATATAGAGCCGGCATGTCAGAATTTCTACCATTTGGCGATTTTTCCTTTGTCGATGAAGCTAATTTTGAAACTTTGGATTTAATAAACCACCCTGATGATTAGGAAATTGGTTATATAGTCGAGTGCGATTTAGATTACCCCATAGAATTACATGAGAGTCACAGTGATCTACCGCTGGCACCCGAACGTGTGGTTCCACCACGCCTGATTCCAAACCGAAAAAATTACTGCTTACATTGTATCCAAAACGTAATTACGTACTTCATTACAGAAATTTGGAAATACATTTAAAATAAGGATTAAAGTTGGTAAAAGTACACCGTGTATTACGTTTTAAACAGTCCCCATGGTTAAAAAAATATATCGATTTAAATACCGCCATGCATCAGCTATCTCAAAATGAATTCGATAAACATTTTTATAAATTAATGGTTAATAGTGTTTTCGGCAAGCTGATGGAAAATGTACGTAAACATAACGACATACGGCTAGTAATGGAGTAGGAGGGTCGCTATGGTGCTCTTAGTTACATAGCACAATCAAATTTTCATAGTTGTACAATATTTGACAATGATATGCTTATCATTCAAATGAATAAGCTAGAAGTACGCTTCAATAAACTTATATAAGAGGAATTCAGTGTTTCAGATGTTTCAAAAACTTTTTTATATAATTTTCATTACGGTTACACGCTACCCAAATTTCATAAAAATGCTAAGCTGTTGTACGCGAATACGGATAGTCTCACCTAAGTCTTTTCTGTTCCCGATATCTATGAATGAATTAAAGAGGACATTGATAAATTGGATACATCTGATTATAGTCTCGGCAACATCTTTGGGCTCCCATTAGTAAATAAAAAAGTTCCTGGCTTAATGAAAAATGAAAATCATGGCGAAATTATGGTGGAATTTGTAGGACTTCGCGCGAAAATGTATGCTTACGCGGTTGACGAAAAGGTTGTAAAAAAATCAAAGGGTTCTACCCAAGCAAGCGAGAAGCAGATCAGGATTAATGATTATAAACAGGTTTTCTTTGATGGCGGCGTAATAAGGCGCTAACAATGTCTCCTAAGGTCAAAGAAACATGATGTGTTTATCATCAAACAAGATAAAGTCATACCTAATCCTTATGACGATAAACGCTTAGTAAATTTCGATTTCACTGATACTAGACCTTGGGGTATAACTTTCAGTAAACAATGAGCAGTCTTGAAGACAAATTGCAGGAAAAACTGCAGTACAGTAGTGATGAAATCTACAGAAAGTACCTGAAGCGTTCTTTGACCTCCCTTGAAAGCTATACATTTATACTGAGTATATTGCAACATATTTCTATTCCTGATGAGTGCTTTAACTGTGTGCTATAAACTCAAAGTGTGCAAATGAAGTTATAATTAAGACATTATTTGATAAAAAAATTAATTATCTTAGATAATATGAATTTACTTGGTGACACACCCCTTAAAATGTACATATACAAGTTATTATGAGGTAATTCATTATGTGTTTCGACATATGTTAGCGTAGAAAATATTGTTCATAAGTGAATCTATTGAGACAGCACCATATTATGCTAATTTCAAATACATCGCTATTTTGATTGAAATATTATTAGAACAAAACGATACATATACGTTTCAACCGTGGGAAAATGCGGAGCACCACAAAACTTACCGCTGGATATTAGAAAACACCGAGAAGGGTGAAATAAATTCCTGATTGGGATGGACATGTGGACCAGATTCGGGAATATGGCCATCCAGTAATTTAAAGCATTATAGCAATACTTCAGGTTTATTATATAAGATGATATAATATTTAAAAATAAAATACAATTATCTTTTTATTTCATCTAAAGGTGACAAACTATTCCTATAGTTATATCATAAAACTAAATCGTCTTTATTGATCCATGATCTTTCACCCAATCCCCACCACTCTACGAATAACATTATTTTTGGAGCGAAGCAATTTTTCCACCACGTACACAACTGGACACTTTGTTTTCTGTCATTCGTGTTCATAAAAACCTCCCAGTACAAGTGATGCTTTCATGTCTTCCAACATGTAGGTGGTTGGGTTAGTAATGCAAACTTTCACAAACTTAAATAGTTCACTTGACCAATTGGGGGTGCATCCTTAAGCGAAAATACTTTTAAATTTACTGATTCGTACTATGTCACCCACACAATAGCGATTCCTACCAACTGTTTTTATGTGAGTGTTAGCCTCTAGTTTTGTATGATTACTGACATCTTTGGGATTCATTTATGTAGTTCTATGCTTACGATTGTCATAATCCATCGTTACGGTGTCAATTGTATCAATCCATTTGTATTTACCCTTCAGTATGAAGGACTTAACGGTCCTGATAACACGTTCCGCAATTGCTGCCTTCTTTGTGCTATAGGTGTAGTATTGGTTGACTCCATAACGCTGCATTAGTTTAGTAAAATGCTCATTGTAGAATTTTTTCCTGCATCTGTCTGTAAATTGAAAGTTTTCCGGCCCGTTTTGAATATTACTTGCATGGCCTGATTTCGTTTTTAATCCTTTGGTTCACAAGTATTTCTAAAAACAGTCACTAACCACTAAAATATACTTGTAGCCCTTATTTTGTTTGGCATATGTGTTAAATTCTCCCAAATCTGCTAATAGGTATTTGCTCTAATGACACACAAGGATTTTCATATTCTGCGTACAGCTTGAGATTTATCTAGTTTTCAAGACGACAGTAGAATGGTTCTTGATAGATGAGTACCGTATCTTCTTATCAACTATATATCATACTAAAATAAAACCATTAAAAACAACAACAGCACGACATGTTGCAACACAATTACTGACCTTTGGATATGCCTTCTCAACGCATCCTATTAACCTCTTTTCTGAAAATTCGAGAAAAAAGAGTTTGGGTATATCCCTTAACGGCATTAAATACTGTTGCAGTATATAATCAGGTGGTCCTATTACGTAAGGTGATGTAGATAGATAAGGTAAGATAATTTTAGGCTGCATTGATACATGTTAGGTGAATGTTAGAAATAGGAGCTAGAAAATAGTTAATTCAAATTTAATATTTGCGCTGTAAGTTTATTGTGAAATTTGGTACAATGTATTACTAAAGTATATGAGTGATAACATTGTTGACCTTTTATAGTATAAGAACATCCTGGGAACGCTGTATCGCATGGCTGTATCTCAGTCGTTATCTCGATATTGATCGGGTAAGTTCTTATCATACCTTAAAAATAATAATTAACGACGATAAATTTTTAGGATTTCTCGCTACTACTGAATAAAAATTGCACCGGCATTTTAGGTTTCATATCCTAAACAATCAATACGTGGATGTGCTACACAAATGAATCGTGGACCAAAGCTGTAGAAGGACGTACGGCTGTAGAACGTTTAGTTCATTTGTCGGCAATGGTATTTCATACCGAACATGAGGCAGTATATGGTTTAGGACGACGATGTACGGAAGACGAATGTCATACACTTGCGAGGAAATATGAAAACGGCATAATATTATGTGAAAGGTATTTAAAGGGTCGATATTATTTGACATGTCTAATACAAAAGTTAAGTGCGGAACAACTAGAAGATTTTACTCTAGATTTGAAGGAGTGAAAAGTTAGAGGTACCCGTGAAGATGAAGAGCGAGAAGAAAAGTGTCAGTTAATAATTATATTGTCTCGAGTAGAAAAAGATGCATTAACTGATAGTATACTGTTTGACAAGTTATATTGTTTAAGATTGATGAAAGTGTAGAAGATATTCATACGTTCACGTTGTAATTATAAAATTAAAGTAGTAAACATATAGTTGCAGTATGTAATTACATCTCCATATCAACGAAATTTATATCAATATGTAACTTTCCATCCTTTATAATTTAATACTGGTGTACCTGATCTAAATTATATTTCTTTGCTATCGTTTTAGTTAATTAGCAATGTGTAAAAAAAAGAGAAGGGTAGTAATAATAATATTATCGACAAGACATTATCATTTTTAATAAAAATCAGCAAAATTATGTAATTTGAAGTTATTTCAAACTAATTTTGATGAAGTGTGTTCGATTACATTAGTTCAACCATTTCATTTTGGTCCTTCGCACCGGATTTGTTTATTTTAGACAAATTTTTTTGTTTTCTGGTCATTCAAATGGACATTGAGGAAGCAAGCTTACAACAATTCACAGATACACTAGTTATAATAGAACAATGGAAGAAGCTATATTTCTTCACAAGTCATTTGGATGGAAATCTTTGATGCATTTAATGTATTGAGGTGCGTTGTAACATTTTATAATTACTTTTAATTGATTTTGAGTTGAAAATATCTAAATTACTTATTAAAATTTGTTAAATACGTTTGTTGAATTTAAAGACGTTCATTTCAGGATTCCTTGTTCAAACTTTGTTTTTACATTTAAAGAGAGTTATCGAGGCTAAAATGTTTTTTTTTAATCATTAATTTATAGTTTAATTTATTTTTTAAAACAATTCGATGGCTCCAAATAAATCAAAAGATTACAAGTTATTGATGTTTAGAGCTAGTAACATTTTAGAACAAGTTCATTCGACGACGAAATATTACTAACAGGGTTACAGAAATTAAAATTTGAATTCGAGTTATTCAAACCAACCTTAAATGAATATAAATCAGTTTCAGAGCAGATATCCCTTTATGGAGATGAGATGCACAATATTCCATCATTTCCGCAATTTACAAAGATTTCGTGTCTATTAGTAGTAAAGAGACACCTTCCGCCATCTTGGAATTTGACGTCACAAGACCGCCCACGTGGGAGACTGGATTTTCCACCCTTATTTTTACACGCTTACGTGCAGGACGTGTTTTTTACCCCTATTTTTGCACATCCACGTGTGAGACCGCATTTTCAACCCCTAATTATTTTTTATATACCCACGTGTGAGACCGTATTTTCAACCCTTTCTTCTCGAAGGCCCTTTTTCAACCCTAATTATTTTTTACTTGCGCACGTGTGAGACCGTGTTTTTAACCCTTTCTCTTTGAAGGCCCTTTTCACCCCTAATTAAAGTTTTTGATTTTTAATGGCGTACGTGAAGGACCGTATTTATTACCCTTATTTTTGATATGGTGATCTTTTAATTATTTTTATTAAAATAAGATGATGATCTTTAATTATTTTTATTAATTAATTATCCTAGGGGAAATTCTTAAGCTGATAGCTTTAAGATGATGATCTTTAATTATTTTTATTAATTAATTATTTTTTAGCCCCTGGGAAATGATGTAAAAGATAGTTTATTTAATTTTGTGTTTTACTATTAACATTTATTAGAACTTGTTTTATCAGATATTATTTAAAGAATTGATTAGATAATAATAATCACGTACACATTGACTGTATTTCCCATTTTACTTTATTAGCGTATTTTTTACCAATGAGATTGTTATTACATTTATTTTAATGCCTATCTACAGGTTGTTTAACATACGAAATTTATTTATACACTGATTACATGTTCACACGTTGTATTGTTCTTATATACGAATGATATTTCAAAAATACTAGTATAATTAACATAAAGGTTTATAAATCTACATCCAGAAGAACAAGGAAACAGTTTTTAAACACAAAGAATTTATACGTAAGGGGCAGACAATGCTATTACATAAGACGTTCTTTACAAAAACGTGGTTATTCCACATTGAGAAAATTGTTAGTCATGAGAAACAAGTTAGTCTTGAAGTTAGCCTTGAAGTTAGCTAGTCATAGGTTTCGAAGTTCACCTTGAAGTTAGCCTTGCGAGCAACTTTTATAAAAAATGTACACTTGAATTTAAGCTGACGTATATTGGTTTATGTCTATTTTTATTATGCTAAGAAAAAATGTAATTAAAAAATGTTTTCTATTAATTACCATTTGTAGACTATATGTTTTATCTATACACGAAATTTTATTTCACAACAGCATACTCATTCTACCTTGAGAAAATTGTTAACCTTGAGAAACAAGTAGGCTTGAAACTCAAAAAAACTCCGTTACCATTCTCGTCAATATAGATAGAGGTCCAATGCTGGTCTGGTTTGTTTGCAGGATCCGTGTTTACGATAACCGCACACGGTCGAGGTACGTATCTGGGTAGTTGATTAGAAGCACATACAAGTCGAAAACACATTCTTCTTGTGGCTGGGGGGATCGATTTCAAGCATCTCAACACTTGTGCCGCATACATCTTTGTGGATTTTTTATCAGATGGGATTAATAGTAACGTCAACTAAACGTTTTTTAAAAAATTTCTAATCTGAAAATAAGAGTGACGTAATCTATTTTTATTTTGAAATTTCATAGAGAGCATCACCATCATCGAGATTTTGAGATACTATCATCTCATCGTCTTCACCTTGAACGATTATATTGTAACAACCTATAAAAGTAGCTAATAGTATTTTCTTCTAAGACGGCGTCTTAGGAGAAAATACCTCGACTATAAAAGAGGCGTTTAGATTTATAAACATATCCCCAGGGGCTATGTTAGAGTGTGGTTAGGTCAATACTTCAGACATCACCCGAAGATGTCCGATTCTACCCGAACATTGACGAGCGCGCTTGCGCACAAGACCCAAGGCTAGCTGCGTTCTGGAGTCTTAGGAGAAAATACCTCGACCATAAAAAGAGGCTTTAGATTTATAAACATGTCCCCAGGGGCTATGTTAGAGTGTGGTTAGCTCGATACTTCAGACATCCCTGAAGGTGTCCGATTCTACCCTAACATTGACGAGCACGCTTGCTCACAAGACCCAAGGCTAGCTGCGTTCTCGTTTCTCGTGTGTTTCGCTCTTTAAAGTGTAACTGTCATCGAGTGAGCATTACTATAATGTATTCTTCTGTTTATGAGTCAACATCAGCGGACATTAGAGATTTTACTGACTTGTTAATAAACTATTACAACATAACCGTTCAAGATAACGATGAAAGCGATGACGTGGTTGAGCTGGGTGTATCTCACATCCAAGATGATGGTGATGGTTCACAGAAGAGAAAGAAGAGCGATGAGGTAGGGGGAAGGGCAAATCTCAAAATCATGATGATGATGACGACTCACGGTTCAAGAAGAAGAAGAAAACCGATAAAGCATGTTATTAAATAATAATGATGTATTGTTGTTTATAATAATAATAATAATAATATATTTTCAAACGTTAAGCTTTCCTTCGATTTTGTTAATAAAACCTGTTTTTTTCCTAGCGGTGCTCCACCGTCTTGATTCATGTTTGCAAGTTTACAAGCTTTAGCGTGTTCTCGTTTTGCGTGTTTTTGTGTTGGCGTGTTTTCGTTTGTATGTTTTCGTATTTGCGTGTTTTCGTTTTTACGCGTTTTCGCATTTGTATGTCTTCGCGTTTGCGTATTTTGTGTTAGCGTTTTTTCGTTTGTGTGTTTTTTGTGTTAGCGTGTTTACGTGTTTTTTGTGTTAGTGTGTTTCTTCGCGTTTGCGTGTTTTCGCTCTCTCGTGTGTGTGTGTGTGTGTGTGTGTGTGTGTGTGTGTGCACGCATACGTGCGTGCGTGTGAGCGTACGTACGTGCGTGCGAGCGCGCGTACGTGTGAGCGTGCGTACGTGCGAGCGTGCGTACGTACGTGCGTACGTGCGAGCGTGCGTGTGTACGTACGAGCGTGCGTACGTGCGAGCGTACGTGCGAGCGTGCGAGCTTGCGTGCGTGCGTACGTGTGTACGTGCGTGCGTGCGTACGTGTGTACGTGCGTGCGTGCATGCGTGTTTTTCGTTTGATCCTCGTACTAAAGCCGTGCTAGTCGATTGTATGTAGTTGTAGGCCCTATTGTGTTGACTAAAAGCTATAATTGGAAGCGTTGCTTGCTATGCCCAGGCCGTGGAGTTATGTTTAGTTAGCTTTTTTGACAGATGTATTTATTTATGATAAGATCAGGCTTGCATGTAAAGTAATATAGAGGTGAAACTAACTAGCTAATGTGTTTTGCTGCTACACGTATCACAGTATTGAAGATTCTGCTTATGTATTAGAAAAACGTACTACAGCCTCGAAACAGAGTGCAGATGAAAATGGAATAAAGTGAATACGAGCGGACTTAAAGGTTTTAAGTGTGTGCAGCATTCCCAGATCAGCGTTGAAACCATTTAATTTAGGGCTAACCTCATGTCCATGTAATAATGTCTGATAAAAACTGCCAGGGATTATTAGCCACTTTTATAGGTTGTTACAATATAATCGTGCAAGGTGAAGACGATGAGATGATAGTATCTCAAAATCTCGATGATGGTGATGCTCTCTATGAAATTTCAAAATAAAAATAGATTACGTCACTCTTATTTTCAGATTAGAAATTTTTTAAAAAACGTTTAGTTGACGTTACTATTAATCCCATCTGATAAAAAATCCACAAAGATGTATGCGGCACAAGTGTTGAGGTGCTTGAAATCGATCCCCCCAGCCACAAGAAGAATGTGTTTTCGACTTGTATGTGCTTCTAATCAACTACCCAGATACGTACCTCGACCGTGTGCGGTTGTCGTAAACACGGATCCTGCAAACAAACCAGACCAGCATTGGACCTCTATCTACATTGACGAGAATGGTAACAGGGAGTTTTTTGAGTTTCAAGCCTACTTGTTTCTCAAGGTATGCTGTTGTGAAATAAAATTTCATGTATAGATAAAGCATATAGTCTACAAATGGTAATTAATAGAAAACATTTTTTAATAACATTTTTTCTTAGCATAATAAAAATAGACATAAACCAATATACGTCAGCTTAAACTCAGGTGTACATTTTTTATAAAAGTTGCTCGCAAGGCTAACTTCAAGGTTAACTTCAAAACCTATGACTAGCTAACTTCAAGGCTAACTTCAAGACCAACTTGTTTCTCATGACTAACAATTTTCTCAATGTGGAATAACCACGTTTTGTAAAAACCTCTTATGTAATAGCATTGTCTGCCCTTACAGATAAATTCTTTGTGTTTAAAACTGTTTCCTTGTTCTGGATGTAGATTTATAAACCTTCATGTTAATTATACTAGTATTTTTGAAATATCATTCGTATATAAGAATAATACAAGGTTTGCTTTAAACGATCTTCATCGTATACTTTAACAGTTAACCTTTTTCAGATAGTTGATCGCCCCATTAAAATGGAGCGTTAACAGTTTATAGAAGTACGGGTGTAAATAAAAAATACGCTACATAGCGATTGTGTTATAAACTAGTGGAGGTCGTTATTAATTCGTGTATAAGTTGAAGTTATGTAAGTAGAAGGTTACAACCGGTAATTAAAATGAAAGTGTAATAACACATATTACAACAAATAATACAGGTCCACTTATACATTTTATATATATTGAAACAATTACTTGAAATCAAACGGCATATCAACTCTAATAATATTTTTTTTTTAGTTATTATAATAAAAGCTTGTAATCTATCATATTACAGCTTTAAGATCATCTTATAAGTTACATTATGTTGGGACACGCATACAATTGCACTCTTCGGCGAAACGTGTTAACATGTAATCAGTGTATAAATAAATTTCGTATGTTAAACAACCTGTAGATAGGCATTAAAATAAATGTAATAACAATCTCATTGGTAAAAAATACGCTAATAAAGTAAAATGGGAAATACAGTCAATGTGTACGTGATTATTATTATCTAATCAATTCTTTAAATAATATCTGATAAAACAAGTTCTAATAAATGTTAATAGTAAAACACAAAATTAAATAAACTATCTTTTACATCATTTCCCAGGGGCTAAAAAATAATTAATTAATAAAAATAATTAAAGATCATCGTCTTAAAGCTATCAGCTTAAGAATTTCCCCTAGGATAATTAATTAATAAAAATAATTAAAGATCATCATCTTATATTAATAAAATAATTAAAAGATCACCATCTCAAAAATAAGGGTAATAAATACAGTCCTTCACGTACGCCATTAAAAATCAAAAACTTTAATTGGGGGTGAAGAGTGCCTTCGAAAAGAAAGAGTTGAAAACACGGTCTCACACGTGCGCAAGTAAAAAATAATTAGGGTTGAAAAAGGGCCTTCGAGAAGAAAGGGTTGAAAATACGGTCTCACACGTGGGTATATAAAAAATAATTAGGGGTTGAAAATGCAGTCTCACACGTGGATGTGCAAAAATAGGGGTGAAAAAACACGTCCTACACGTAATCGTGTAAAAATAAGGGTGGAAAATCCGGTCTCCTACGTGGGCGGTCTTGTGACGTCAAAATCCAAGATGGCGGAAGGTGCCTCATTACTGCTTCTGTTTCAGTGACAGTTCAGTCTTTAATTGACAAATCTGATCAAAAAATTAAATCATTGTCAAATGAAAGTTTAATTAGTACGTGTTCTATTGCGTATAAAAATAACGAAAATGTTAAGCTTCCTACCATAAATCTTCCGAGTTTCTCCGGAGAATATCAGGATTTTAGAGCATTTTTTGAATCCTTTCAAGCTTTAGTAGATTCTAATGAAAACTTATCCCAAATTAAAAAATTATTATAATAAAAAAATTGTTTGAAAGGTCTTGCTTTGCAAACGTTAAGTGAAATTAAACCTTCTGAAACTAATTATTCTATCGCTATCGATCTTTTAAAAGAAAGATATGATAATCAAAAGTTGCTTATTTTCAGAAATTTTGATTCTTTATTTGAAATGCCAAGAATTAGTAAAGATACACAATTGCGGGAATTTTACAATAATTTTGTCAAACATTTGCGCACTGCAGACAGCGAGGGTATATCACCGCAAGAGTACAAAGATGCCGAGTTGGCATACATTGTTAAGAATAAAGTAGATTCTATCACTACTAAAGAGTTTGCCAAACAATTTGCAAGGAAAATTCCTAATGTTGAACAGATATCTAAATTCTTGTCTAACAAATGTGATATTATCGACAACGTTTCCAACGTACCAAGTAATACTATTTCCAATTTAGGAAAAAAATCAAATCAAAAGAGTTCCTACACTCTATCCCAAACTATGCACTATTTTGCCTTGTGTAAGGAACTGCATTTCGTAAATAATTGCCCATCCTTCTTGGCCTTATCTATCAAGAATCGTTTCTACAAAGCAAAGTCTTTGAGGCTTTGTCTTGTGTGTCTTCGTCATGACATTAAGTCCAAATGCACTACTACTACGAATTGCAAAAATTGTGATCAACGTCACAATAGTTTACTTTGTTTCAAGTCTGCTAATTCAAATAATTTAAAGCATGAAGTTACTCGGCCTGGTGCTCCTTGCCAGAATGAGATTAGCAGTCTTTCTTCTTCTAATTCTGTTGTTTCTCCTGCTCAGTCAGCAATTCCAGGTGATGAGTCCTCTGAGACTCCCACCATTTTTTTTCCGTATGTGGGTTTTCAAGATCCTTTGAGGTTTTATTATCCACTGTTCAAGTGAACGTCGTCAGTGGCAAGTCTTTTATTGTTAAGGGTCTCCTTGATTCAGGGTCCCAAAACAATCTTATATCTGAAAATCTACATAAAAGGTTGAATTCTTCTTATAAATCAATCAACTTTTCCCTTAAGGGCATTAGCGAGTCAGTATCAAGCTGCTCGAAGTACATTTCTGTGGAATTACACTTTACAACTTAAGACTTATATCGACTGTTTAGTCGTTCCCAAAATTACTGATCCCCTTCCTCGAATTATGTTCAGTAAAGACCTTTTGGAGATTCCTCCTAAATTACGGCTCGCTGATCCTTCTTATAATCAGCCAGGCGACATTGATATTTTGATTGATTCATCTATGTATCATAAACTAACTTTGCCTCAAAAAATTTATTTTGGGTCCTCAATGCCTACGTTACAAATCACTCTTCTTGATTGGATCATTGCGGTCGATTTACCTAATGATTTTCTTACGCTTTCAGATTCTTTATGTTGTGGTATTTCGACAGTTTGCTGTGTTACCAAATCTCAGTTGAATGAACCCAATACCGATGTTCATCAAGCTTTGACCAAATTTTGGGAATTGGATAAACCCAAACCTATTTCAAATCTGTCTTTACTTTCATCTCAAGAGAGATTTTGTGAGAACCATTTTCCCAATAGTATTCGCACGGACGAAATCGGTAGTCTTACCGTCTCGATACCTTTCAATTCAAAATTACTACTGCTAGGTGATTCTAAACACATGGCCGAATCACGTTTTTTCGATTTAGAGAAACGTCTGCACAGAGATCCAGACCTTCTGAAGCAATATTCACAATGCACACTTGAATACGGGGCTCTGGGTCACACGACCAAGACAGCAGATGCGGAGAGACATTTTCCTTCTGACGCTCATTTCATAGAAACGTTTGATGGTCCTATAAATATATCAGAGATACCTCCGCAGTTTTTTCCTCATCACGCTGTTCTTAAGCAGTCTTCTTTAACTACGAAACTGTGCGTATTTTTCGATGATAGCGCAAAAAATTCCACCAATATCTCTGTTAACGACGCTCAGAGCGTCGGTCCTCAAGTTCAGGACAATCTGTTTGATATCTTATTGCGTTTTCGTGCTCACGAGGTTGCCCTCTGTGGTGACATCGCCAAGATGTATCGTATGATCAATGTCGATGTTGCATCAAGTAAGTTCCAGCATGTTCTCTAGGGAGACCATCCCGAGAAACCTCTCGATATTTATCGTTTAAATACAGTCACTTACGGGACTGCTTGTTATCTAATGAGCAGGAAGTTTTACCTTCACTGGTGTCCGATGTCGTTGAATTTTCCACTGTTCCCCTTATCGAACGTTCTGATTTCAAAACTCTATGTATTCATTGGGATTCTGAGAATGATCTTTTGTTCTGTAAGGTTGACATACCTATTGATTATTCTGTTCTTACTAAAAGGAAAATTTTATCTAGTATTTCAAAAATTATCGATCCATTGGGTTTATATTCTCCTCTTATCATTAGAGGAAAAATTTTGATTCAGAAGCTTTGGAAATCTGGCATTGAGTGGGACGATTCTATCCCTTCCGAGCTGATGTCAGAGTGGTTTGAATTTATGACACAGTTACAGCATCTGCATATCATCAAGTTTCCTCGTTGCGCTATTCCAAACGCTACGTCACGGATTGAGCTCCATGGATTTTACGACAGTAGTGTTATGGCTTATGGTTGCTGCTTCTATTTGCGTTGCTGCACTGCAGATAGCTATGTAACTTGTACTTTGTTATTTTCTAAGTCCAAGGTTGCACCTCTAAGCACAGTTTCTATCCCCCGGTTAGAGCTTTGTGCGGCCGTGTTATTGTCAGAGTGGTGGCCTAAATTCCTCAAAATTATGATATTCACTTTAATAATATTTTCTTATAGACAGATTCCAAAATTACTTTAAATTGGATTAATTCTGTTCCCAACAGGTATCACACTTTCATTGCCAATCGCATTGCTATCATACAGGAATGTAGTAACATTCAACATTGGCATCACGTTTCAACTGACAATAACCCAGTAGATCTAGTATCATATGGTTCGAACCTTTCGACCTTGAAGAATAATCGTGTTTGGTTTCAAGGTCCTGAGTTTCTCATTCATAATGATTCCAATTGTTTCCATGATTACATCCCAGATTTACATGAGAGTACTGAACTCAAAGGTGTATTAATTTCTACCAATTTGTCAGATGATTCCGTTTTTGATAAACTTTTTCCTACGGAAAACTATAACGAATTATAGCTTTCGTTTTGCGATTCAATTATAATTGCCGAAATAAAAGAAAGCGAACCGGCAATTTAAAGGTCACTGAACTCCGGAATTCCTTGATCGTACTTACCAAGCTTTGTCAAGCTAATTCCTTCTTTAATGAGATTAAGTCTCAAAAATAACCTAGTTATTAAGAATTCACGAATTCAAGACCTAAATCCCTTCTTGGATGACATGGGTTGTATACGCGTTGGCGGTAGTCTAACTAATTCAGAATTTTCATTTGACAAGAAATATCCTTTAATTCTCCCAAAAGGACTACAAGTTCACTGAACTGGTTATTTTAAACGGTCATAAAGAATTATTTCACGGTGGCGAACAACTACTTCTCTCTCATATTCGAGAACGTTTTTGGCCCATAGGAGGACTTTCCTACATTAAGAAACTTCTGCGAAAGTGTGTACCTTGTTTTAAAGTTAATCCTGTTGTTAAACACCCGATCATCGGTAATTTGCCTGAAACTCGGTTAAAACAAGTATATCCATTTTACAATGTTGGTTAGGATTATGCTGGACCTATTAGTATAAGAGATAGAAGCACGATTATTAAAGGCATATATATGCGTGTTCATTTGTATGATTACTCGCTCTGTACATTTAGAATTGGCTACTACCTTAACTACTGAATCCTTCCTGAATTGCTTGAAACGATTTATAGCGCGCAGGGGTATGCCTAGCTGCATATCTAGTGATAACGCTACTAACTTTCGTGGAGCTAAAAGAATTTTAGATTGTTTATACTCAATTTTGCACGAGGAAAAGTCTAATGAACGTATACTTAGTTTTTTGGATTCAAGGTCAATTAAATGGCAATTTATCAATCCCCATTCTCCACATGAAGGTGGTATTTGGGAAAGTGCCATTAAATCTGTAAAAAAAACATTTGAAATGTATACTCGGTAACGCAAACCTCACATTTGAGCATTTGTATACAATACTAACGATGATTGAATCAATATTAAATTCAAGACCGTTGTCAATTTTGTCGTCTGACCCTGGTAATCTTGTGTCTCTTACACCCGGACATTTCTTGGTGGGTGGTCCATTAGTAGCGTTGCCCGAACGCGATTATATGTCTGTGCGAGAAAATAGACTTTCTACATTTCAACGAGCACAACGAATATCTCAACATTTTTGGAAGCGTTGGATAAAGGAAGTTGTTTCTGAACTTCAGAAAAGTCAAAAA
Organism: Vesta saturnalis; assembly: GCA_036346205.1. Taxonomy (NCBI): domain Eukaryota; kingdom Metazoa; phylum Arthropoda; class Insecta; order Coleoptera; family Lampyridae; genus Vesta; species Vesta saturnalis. The sequence goes on along the minus strand of JARFJB010002411.1, from coordinate 826,941 downwards.
TGGAGCACAAAACTTCCTGATCTCCTCCACATCAACTACATTGTGCTTTTACAGGATGACAATCTTCCTCCTCTTCAGTGGCGGCTTGGGTTAATAACTAATATGCATCGTGTGCAGACAGTGTTATTCGTGCTGCTTCAACAAGACTGCCTGCTGGATCTGTAGTGCGTCGTTCTGTGCACCGTTTATGCGTACTTCCTAATAACTAAAAAAAAAAATTTTTGTGTTATTTAGACTTAAATTTATACAATGTTCAATTTCTAGATTTGTTACTCTCATAATATTTTTTTTTGTATTTGTTGAAATCCTCAAGGGATTTTAAGGGGGCTTGCTATGTATAATCTAAATTCTTTTTTCTTTGCTATTGTTTTAGTAGCTTAGCAATGTGTAAAAAAAGGGAAGAGTAGTAGTAATAATATTATTAACAAGACATTTTCGTTTTTAATGAAAATCAGCAAAATTATGAAATTTGAAGTTATTTCAAATTAATTTTGATGAAGTGTGTTCGATTACATTAGTTCAATCATTTCAACTCGTATGCAAAATGAATAAACAATTGTAGCAAATATATTAAGCAAAACATTCTTTTTCGATTGTACTATAAAATTAGAAACAGCGTAAAAACATGGCGAGAAGGTATTTACTCTAATGATCCATAAGAATTTGAATAAATCTTTGTCTACATATAGCTGGTAGCATATTTTCGAATATGCCAGACTTCAATAGCCTGGTTCTTGTTAGAGCAGTCCCATCCCCTCTTATCGACGCTACATTATACTAAAACAAAACCATTAATAACAACAGCATAAATCAACACAATTACTCACTTCCGGATATTTCTCCTCGAAGTACTGCATTAGCCTCTTTTCTGAAAATTGTAGAAAAAACATGACTTAGGTATAAGTATAGTTACCTGTCTCAGTCAGAGTAAATCCCATTACAATATTAAATTCTGTAATGAGGATGTTGATAAATGCATTGCATATTAATGATAGCACTTACCAGCCACTGTATATATAAAATAAAGATGAAGGTATAGTTACAATTTCCTACATAAATACTGAATGCCAAGCAGTAATAAATAATACTTGAGCATTCACGTTTTAACCTGCGATAAATCCATTGTACCATTGTATATGAAATAAAGTGTACAATATATCCATATGAAAAGCAAAACCTCTTTTTCGCTGATAACTAGTACGTGGACGCTTACGCCCAAATTTTAATAAATTTTAGGCTACGCTGATTGAATATCATGTAAATATTAGTCAGGAATAGGAGATATAAAATAAATCATATTTAATATTTGAGCCAATTGATGCATTTTTTAGAATTTGCTATAAATAGAGCGAATGTGATAACCAAGCAACAGATAATTAATCTATAATATTCACCTTTTAACCTATGATAATATACTTTTTAGAAGTAGATTTAGGGGCCTGTAATTGATTGTAATGTAATTGATTTGCGAAAGGGTACAATCCTAACTTTTGCGCTAAACCATTTAACATTGCGGAGGTGAAGTTTGGTAATCCCGTTACGTACGTACTGGAGGATCTACATGCTAATCGATGCTAGGTCAATTTTACGCTGAAGAACTACAGAAAATATGTCATCCGGACATATTTCTCGTTGAGAAGGTGTTGCAGCATAAGGAGTACCGGCTATATGTTCGACGACTTAGGATGGAAAAAGCACATGATTCCTAGACTAATAAATCAGATTCTGTACGACATGTATATATTTTCATATAAATAATTTTTTATATAGCATGTGTATATATTTTCATATGTGTACAATAACAGTAATAAATAATTTCTTAATCTATGATACAATAATAATATGATTACGCTGTTCCATACTATAAACGTGGTGACTTTTCGGTATGACGCTGCTTTGTGTCACGTTTGTAATGTCCCCGCTCCTTAGACATTTTAAATAATCATTAAAGCTGATCCTGTCTTTTACAACGCAATCCCTAACAGCTCTTAAGTTCCTTACATCATAATCCTTAAGTCCGAAGCTGTACATTTTAGACGACAAAGCCACCCATTCAATAATTATTCTTCCAGTCATTCCATATTCCATCAAGCCAGTTGCTTTGCTATTGTATCTCTGAATGACATGTTATATAACATGTATATATTTTCGCATATGTGCAATAATGATAGTTATAAATAATTTCTTAATCTATGATATAATAAATTTATTATATCCAGATAATTTGCATGATCGTCATCAACACATTCCACTCTGAGTTGAACACGGTGTTCCACCAGGCGGTAAAAATAGGAAACTGCTTACAACGCTGCATTTTAAGACTAAGTATGTCACTCCATACCGTAATTTTAAACAATGTCTTCAAGCAGGCCTTGTGGTTGAGAAAGCTCATCGCGCGATTAGCTTCAACAATCACGTTGGCTTAAACCACATATAGACTTAAATATAAGGTTGCGAGCAGAGTCCACTAACCCCTTTCAAGAAAACTTATACAAACCTTTAAATAACGCAAATTTTGGGAAAACTATGGAGAATGTTAGAAATCACCGAATTGTTAAACCTGTCATCAGGTGGAGTGGTAGGTATGAAGCCAACAATTGCGTTTCCCAGCCGAATTTCCACAGTAGAGAAATATTTGATGAGAAATTGATGGTTATCGAGTTGTCTAAGATGGAAATTTACTTTAATGTAGCAGGCGCGAACTCCTATCTCTGTTAAGACTATTCGAAGATTCATAAGCAGCTTATTCACGATAATATTAATACAGTTGTGGTATAACAGGATTGCATCAATTACGGTTAAGGCTGTTGCATGCATTGAAAGCAGCAGGTCATACTGGCATGTTAATGAAATCATTAGTATAGACGAAGGGCTCCGTGAAGAAAGTTTAAATTTTGCAGACATTCGCTATCGCACTTAAAATATGCAACTACAAATATGAAGTTAACCTGGGATGATAATTACGATATGCAAAAGACTTTGCTATATCTTTAAGATCTAGATCTGGTGTTGCAACTGAGAGACACATAGATAAGGTGGATTTAAAATTGACTGAGAACGGTAATTACGAGGCGTAAGGTAGAAGAGTCTGCAACATTATTGATCCAGTCCTTGATGCGGATGTAGCCACCAAAAGGTATGTTGATAGGTGCAAGGAATTTTAGACCTTAAAATAAAGAGTGATATCGATTACAAAATTATTGGTTGAGCGGGACCAGAAACTTGAGGAAAAAATTAATCATATGTATGGGGATATAAGCATTCTTAGTAGGGATATAATTATAACATTAAGAATAAATTACATTAGCAGTAATGTCTTTAAAGCTAGCGGTTGTCGAAGAAATGCATAAACCTGTGCGGAAAAATTTCAGAAGGAAACGAACCATCGTTATGCATCGGTATGATCTCTGGCAGGCGGATTTAGATGAATTTATTCCGTATGCTAAAGATAACCGTAAAAATAAGTATATTCTAACAGTGATAGACTGCTATTCTAAATATCTATGGACAAGCCCTCTAAAGTGGAAGAATGCTGATGAAGTTTGCCGAGCGATGACTTTCATTTTGAAAAAGGGTAGAGCTCCCGATAACTTTCAACCGGATCAAGGACGTGAATTCTATAATACACATTTTGAATGGTTGATGAAGAGTTAATAATAATAATGATGATTATAATAGTTAATTGTATAGCTTTAGGATTAACCTTGATTGTTTATGTATTTTAATAGAGGTTGATCATGGCTCCACTTGGTGGTATATTTTTTTGCTCAAAAGTTATGCAAGACATCATTACTCGGCGTACAGTGTATGAAAAAGGCAGTAAATAAAGGCTAGATCTGAATAAACTAGTTTCTCTCACTTATTTATAGCTCTGAAGAGGCGAATTTCTGTTAGTTGCAATGAAGTCTTTTGTGGTATGTGCAGTGGTGTGCAGTACTACTGCACTAATTACTAGTAGTGATGACGAAAGCAATTTGGAGATGGCTTAAACTTATTTGCATACGTATGGATACATAAATTAAGATGCGGGTTCGTCGACAGATAATCATAGTTTAATCATTAGAAGTGCATTGAAATCCTTTCAAGAATACTATCGACTGCTGCCGATGGTTCCCTAAATGATGAAACAGTAACATTATTAACTACCCCAAAATGTACCAACCAAGATACTACACATACGCAGCACATCCATATCCATTGGGAAAAGTTCGTCCTAAGATATCGTCAAGAGAGTACATACATGTGTATAATAAAATTAACCACTGTTTCGTTTGGGCAAAATATTCAAATTTAAAATTTGAATACAATCCTAACAGTTACGATATATTTAAATCGCTGCTTCAACGATATAATCTAGATATAATCTAAATATAGTCTAGTGTAGTCGGAGGATTAAAGTATAGCTGAAATACACATGGACTGGGATGAGCGATGGTATCTTCGAGACTCGCATGTTCCCCCGGAGGATGAAACCAGCTACTTTACTGTTTTATAACATGAAATTGGTCATGCTTTAGGCTTTCAACATTCGCTTGGTGTAAATTATGTTATGTGTGCATATCACATGAAACATTTTTGTCATTTAGCGTTGAATGATATCAGGGGGATCCAATCATTATACCCCACTACTGCTACATCTACTTTTATTTGATTCTAAACAAGCGACTGCATATGTTCTACGAAAATTTGGTTTGGATATCTGCTTTAAATAGTACATATATCGAGCCCGCTAAGAACTTTTAAGCTCCTTGATGCAGTATATCAGAAGCCTAATACTGATATCGCCTTCTTCAGCGATGGATGCATTTATCATGTACAATTTCCTAATTTGCAACTGATATCTGGAGGGCCTCTAATATACAGCTCCTATTATATCTCTGCTATTTATTTTATTTATGCCGCTGTCAACATTTACAGAAGGCGTACGCTAATATTTCACGGAAAAAAACAGATAATTGAATATGATGAATGTCTTCAACGACCAAGAGTACATTTACTGCATATGGATACGTCTCCAAATCTACCATCAAAAATAACAACAACATTCAGATATATTAACGGAAATCTATTCTTTATCGATAGGGACCAATTTTACAAATATAACGGGTTTACTGAACAGATGATATAATCAGGGAAAGTTGAACTTTCCAAGTTTAATAATCATTGGACAAACATAGGTGTATTAGAGTAATAGTAGATCGATCCTATAAGTCTTCTCTGATTATTACTGTTTGGAAAAACAAAATTTATCTGTAGCCTGAATCGTTAGGGTTGTTTTTACTTAAGTTTACTTGTTAATTATCTCTCTACCTCAATGACTTAACTTTTCTGTATTTACTGCCTTCGCCATTTATTATAATAAATTAAATGATTTCCTTTTATTGCGTTTACTTGTCTACATTATAAAGGAATTATTTCTTTTCGTATTTAACTTTGTATTCCATAACAAAAATTCTTAACATAAACCTATTAGTGCCATCTATACGTAGGTTCTGGTTTTGTTCAAAATCTTACATTTTTATAGGTACCTGTCAGTTTGCTAAATCACCACTTGATGGTGATAGTATTCCATAATTGCATACCACTAATCAGGTTTTATTTGAAGACAACATCTGTTTAACATTTCTACAAAATTTGATAAGGACAATTCCGAAGGCGCGGTTCCTTTAACACAGCCATTTTGTTGTGGTGTAAAATTATATTTTAGGAAATTTCTCTGATTTCTGTTTCATCAGTGTAAATCACCATTTCTAGAGGAGAATTTTTACTTAAAAATTATTTCTTCATTTGATCAAGGAGTAGAATCGCTATTGATTGCGGATATAAAAATAAGTTGCTTACATCCACATGGTGAGTTGCCTCGATTTTCTTCAAACTCGTTATAATTAGAATGTTTCTTTTAGGCTTAAACTACGATATGTAAATTGAAGGAAATATATTTAACTAGTTCGTGGTAGATTATCACAATATAGCTCGTCTTCGACCTATAGAGGTAAAATAACCTTAGATGAATAAACTTATACTATATCCCTTACCTCTTTCTAGCTTTTTCGTTTTGGGTCTTTTCGTTCTACGTTTTCCTTGTTCGTGTACTGTTTGCTGTTCATATTATAAGTTACGTACCTTTCGTCTCGCTTTTGGGTTGCTACGATGTGTCTTTAACTAGGAATGCTCGTAAATGGCTACTAGTAACTAGACTGTAATTATGAGGATGGAATTTAAGCTGTATAACTAAAACACATTCGACAAGCAGGTCAGAGCTTTCCTTATCACTTGTATCAATAAATATTACATTGTCTAGTTTATTTCCTAATTGGTTACGTATAACTGTAGCTCCCACAAAATATTAAGTGCATTTAAATTAGTGTTTACCTGTGTTACAATTGAATATTACTACTCGAAAACATTTAACGTTTATAAAAACTTCACTAATGTAGAATTGTTATAACTAGATAAATCCATTATTAAATAATTTGTGCACATACTTTACCAAGTTTGAAGTAATTACTATTGAACTTTTAAATAAAACATACAGTGATGCCTGGCATTTAGCTTCCATATTTGATACTATCTCAAGAGCTACTGTTTACGGCTTTACGCTATCGTGCGCAGGAGCAATAACTAATAGCACAATTGTACATATATATATATATATATATATATATATATATATATATATATATATATATATATATATATATATATATATATATATATATATATCTATCGGGTGTCTGTGTCATATTAGTTATACTATGTTTGTTAGCGTTTAAGCAAATACACAAACATATTCTCTAAGGGTTACACACCTAATTGGAGTTACGAAGTCTTTAGAATATCAGCAGTGAAACGTTCCAGTCCAATAACTTTCACATTACGTGATAGTCGAGTGAAGAGACACAGGGACGTTTATATGTGCCAGAACTTCAAAGTGTTAAACATCCTGACATTCACCTAGTTGAACGTGTATTACGACGTCGAGGAAATATGTCTCTCGTTAAATGGTTAAGGTTTGATACTTCTCACAATTCTTGGATTTCTAACAAAGACATTAAATAATACGCTCTGTACGATTTATGTATGGTAATATTATGATGTAATAAATAACCCTTCTTTTGTTTATTTTTATTTCTTACTAGTACATACAATACTATACACTACTAAAGCGTTTCATAAATACGTAATCACGATGTTGCTTTTCTAGGACAGCATAAAGCATTTGACTACACTCTTCTATTCTTTTCCTAAAGCGTTCAGAGTCTCTTGTTAACTGCTCTCATTCTCCATTCTCCAAAATTATTATTAATTTTATTAAATACATAAATTAAAAGTTTACCTCGAGTAGGATTTGAACCTATGACCTGTACTTTGCTAGAGTACCGCCCTAAGCAACTGCGCCATCAAGGTTCAAGCTCCAATCGATGTAAATGTTGTCTTTATGTATGTAGAACTGATGTAAATTCTACATATATAAAGACAAAATTTACATTGATTGGAGCTTGAACCTTGATGCGCAGTTGGTTACGCGTACTCTAAACACGTAGGTTCAAATCCTACTCTAGGTAAACTTTTTATTTATGTATTTAATAAAATTTATAATAATTTTTAATTACATATTTACCTTTCTATATAAATTCCATTACACAATAAAATGGAAATCTAATTTACACGAAATAAGGTAACTAAATATATTATTCTGAATATTTTAAATGAGTCTATTGGTCCGTTTTACATTCAAATATTTAAATATTTAGTGTTAATTAACACGTTTACTGTTCCAGCTCGTTGCATGCAGTTTATCATCATTGATGTAATTTTACACTTAATATTCAAGGTTAATTATATACTCTTATAACACTACTAATGACATTACACGGTACATTACGCTCATTAGTGCAGTAGTATGTATTACACTTGTAAAATATGTTGGAAAAAAATTGCACAAATATTTTAGCACACATCCTACAAAGTTATGTACCCTTACATAGGAAAATCATTGATTAATAAATTATATTTATATGTTTGATAAATAAATAAGCAATCAAATTACTATATCTGAAGAAACTGCTGTAAAGTCAATATAAGAAAAATATAATTCATTTACATTTGTTGCTTATTTGGAAATACAAATGAGTTTAATCATGGCTGTGGGAGAAGTAGTACCATCCAAAGATCTAATATAATTGGTAGTAATACTATAAGTACTCCAAAATAATCGAGTTATACTTCGATATCTTGTTGCATAATTATCAAGATTGTCAGTTTGACAGTTACGAATTGTATTTATTATGATTATTTTTTTGAGTAAATTTGGCCAAATGGAAACAATTTTTGAATAATTATCGATAAACATCATAATCTGACGTCTCGTATAGTTTTTATGAACCAAATTAAAGCGGTTGCTATGGAATGCGAATAATGTAAAGTTTTCTGTTGGTATAGATGCTCTTGGTATAATCATGTATTAACCTCACTTAATTTGATCATCTGATTGGTTGAAAATGATACGAAAAGAATAATCATAATTACCTATCTATTACATCAACTGATTATTTTATTGCAGACTTTTTACATCAATCAGTACAGAGGGCAGTTGAGGAAAAATACGTAATTACTCCAAAATAAAAATGAAAACTTGTGCATCAATGATTTGGGTAGGTTTTCAACTGGATAAGTTTTAATACATGTTAAAGTCTAAACACAATTTACACTTAAAATCACAGTAATTACCTGTTCTTGCATTCAGCAAGTGCAAGTGCACAAATATACAATTAGCAATTTTAATTTAAAGTTTTTACTTGGATGTTGTGACTGATAATCCGTATCATATTCTAGTCGAATTGTTTTCCGTTGGTTTCTTGTTAAAATTTAGCGTTTTTTCTACTTTTCTCATAATACGAGATAGTCAGATTTATTTAAATTTGGAAAACAAATGCCGTAGTAATTTGCAATTGTGCACAAAATCAATATAAGTGTCTTAATAAGCAAGATTTTGTTATTAGAACATGATGTATTGTCGTATATACTTTGCCATCTCATTTTCCTTAATACTACTACAGTATTCGAGTGCTCTAAGTAAGTTAAAATAATTACAAATTAATTATTGATTAAAACAAATTTTAGTTAAATTTGATCTTTGTAAGAGATCAGATTTCAACTTTGACAATTGCTTAAAATTCGCCATACAAAATGCGTTACCCATTCTTCGAGAAGGTGAATATTATTTTCGTTGCCGATAGTTTCTTCAGTATTAATAATATTCTTTAGGTTTACTAGAAAATAACATTCCGCCAATTGAGCCATTAAAAATTCCACAATGGACCATAGATGGAGTACCTCCAGTGGGTTTTTACCACAAATACAAGAATATAGAAATGCATAACTTCTCACTGTCAACAATCAACAACGTTGTGTAAAATAGGAAAACGCCGATACTTCCAAGAGTTAACATAAATTGTTTTTAGTTCAAGAATTACGGAAAACGATTTTTTTCTTCAAATTGACGCATCAATTCCAAGATTCCTTTGCAGAGCAGATTATGTATTTGAAAACTTTATTGTTGACGGAGTTGATCTTAGTAGCGAAGGAAAGATTGATTGGTTTTATGGTAAGTAAAAAGCCTTTCTTAAGCAAAATACATTTTGTTTTTTTTATTTCTGACGTGTACGTATTCACTTTCGGTGGGTTAATTTAGCCACTGTTCGGTAAGAAATTTATAATTTAATGAGTTCTGTACAAATTGAATAGCTGTTAGATCTATAAGAAATGATCTTTTATTATTTGTTTTAAACGTTTGGTAGGTTTAAAAATTTTTAGAAGATTAAAATTGTATACACAGGGATGTGTCCCGATTTCGATGGTTTTGCAGGGTACCTTAAGAACAGCTTGAGACAGGAAATTGCGGTCTTTGCGTTCCAGCGCTACTTTTTTATGAAACGGAAATGGACTATACAAAATTTCCATGGCATGATTCGTTTCTTATATACAGGACGATCTCCCCTCACCCCGTATATATGTATACTGTTTTCACAATTTGATTCCATTTGTCTTCAGCTTTCCAAAAATATATGAAACTCTATAGTTCTTTTCAACATCAAGCTCAAAATTTACATTATTATATATTTCAATTTTTAATGGTAGGCCGGGGAGGTAATAATAAAAGCCTTTTGTTCAAAATTTTTTGGATAACGTAGCAATAAAACAGTATACAACTAGCATATAAAAAATGTTCAAAATGATCGCCGGTGTGCCTTAAACAAGCTTCACACATTGCCCTGACCGGCCTTATTTCATTCAAAATAATAAAAGTTCCATAAAACACTGTAAACGGCGTTGTGTAGATTCGCCATAGTTTTATATTGAGTTCTGTAAACTCTATTCTTAAGATATCTCCACAGAAAGAAACCGAGAACTGACAAATCTGATGATCTGAGTGCAAATATTGCATCTCCATTTGTACCTAGCGCCTGGTAGGTTGATCGTTTCTAGCAATTACAGCGTTGTGGGTAGGAGCACCGCCTTGTTTTGGATATACTTGATTTAAATGCTCTAATGGCACATCACCTTCTATTTCGGGTACACTATTTTCCAAAATTTGTAAATATTTATTGGCAGTAATACATCCGTTGAAAGTTTGATATACAACTTTTCTACCCAACACTAAACATACATTAAAGCCAAACCACCCTTATCGTTCACGTGGAAACCAATACATGTGGGCTATTATCATACCAAACTCTATCATTTTGGCGACTAAAAATACCATCCATTATAAAATGCACCTCGTTAGATCAAATACCGAATCCTTCAAAATGAACATCTCTGTTCACATTATGTAAATACCAATGTGCATCGCCCGTACGTAAGCTTTAGATCACATGAAACTTATGTGGGTAATAGTGTTTTCTGAGTATTTTTTTGAACACTTATTTTAGGCACTCCCGATACTGCAGGCTATCTTTCCCCAAGAGGTATATGGATTAGTTGTGGTTGACGGCAATGCATGTATTTCGTCAATTTCATGATTTTGTCTGTTGTGGACTTTTGAAGGAGGTTAATAAAAAGAGTCGTGTACAATTAGAATTGATTTTATTTTTTAAGATATTCTTTTTCTGGCTGTCGCCTCTCTGAATATCTCATAAATATATTTTTTTTAATTTATCAGAGTAACAGGGTAGATAGATACCTGTGAAAATACCTTTCTAATGCTCCGTTTGCATTTTCGTTACGATTTATGTAATGTACGTTTTGAGCTTAACGTTGAAAAGAACTCTAGAGTTTAATATATTCTTGGAAAGCTGAGGATAGATAGAATCACATAGTAAAAAATATATACAAGGTGTCGCATTGAATAAAAGCAAGTTCGAGTTATGTTGAGGAAACTACAATAATTATAGAATAACTGCATTCATCACTTGATTCTACGTAAAAATGTCAATCAGCATCGGTTCTCACTTTATTTGAATGTTACTTGTTAACTGACATACGAGGGGGTACCAAAATGAAAAATTTTCAAAATCGCCCTGTATATCAGAAACGAAGCGTGCCATGAAAGATTTGCTTAGTTCATTTTTGTTTCATAAAAAGGTAGCACAAAACGCAAGAACTGCAACTTCCTGTCTTAAGCCGTTCTTGAGATAACCCGAAAAACCGTGGAAATCGGGACAAACTGTACTGGAAAGTACTTCTTAAAAAATGGTACTTCGAATAACTGCGCTATAGGCAGTTATGGGTATGCATTCTTAAGAATTTTCAGGGTGGATGCTTCATTTTTGTTAACTGCCCACTTCACAAATAACTGTGTAATCGGCACAACAAACAAGAATTTTCAATTTACGAGTGAGGACTTGTAGTCCAAGAGAATTTTATTTTCGCTCAAAAATCGTTTGAAAGATGATGCGTTTGCGAGAATTTGTTTATCATACTAAGGGCTACAAAGATGACTTATTTCCAAATTGTTTCCCTACTATCCGCTAACATCTTGGAGAAATAGCGACAAAACCGATTGTCTGAGTTTAAATTGAAAACAGGTTATTATAACCTTTTTGCTATCTTGTACGTTTTAGCCGAAAATCACGTCGAAGTATTTGCCCCTTGCCACGCTTCCTGGTATCTACACGCAAATAGTGGGATTATTTTCGTTTTGTAACTCTTTTAACCGTTCAAAACATCACGTGTATTACAAAATTGACTTAATATTTAGAATTTTGTTGTACTTTACTGATTTTCTGTCATTGTCGTACCCTAATGCGCAGTTTCGCGCTGCGTCCGGGATGCAAATTAATTTGGGCCACGTGCAACCAAATTAACATATTCCGGTGAGCGTTTAGCAACGCACATCCAATGATGTTCTGCCCTAAATAACTCGTATTACTTTTCACTTTATTTTATGGAGCGGTGGACGATTTCGTTTTAAATAGGTTGTTAATGGAGGAGTTTTCTCAATAGTTCAACACTATTTAGTGCCGACCAGAATTTTAAATGACTATCAACACAAATTTGAAAATTAAAAATTTAAGCCTCCGGTTTTTCTTGGTTCTTTTGTTATTTCGTTTTGTTTTGATTATTTAATTGATATTACGTAGGTGAAATTAACGGTGAAAGAAGGAGTGTATCATTTGCAATGATTCGACAAGGGTCTTCCACGTTGGCGTGTACAATTGACTCAATAGCAGGAATTCCCGAACGTGTGGCGTTAAGAATTCAATATGGGAATATTATTTTCAAAGTTTTTTCGACTTCATTAAAAAAAATACTTCGAAATTTTGGAAGGAAAATCTCTATACCTCCGAGATTGCTATGCGGACTTGACCAATCCTTCCAAATTAAAAGATTGTGATTGAAATTTCAAAGCGCTTCATCAAGTCAATACCATGTCGGCTAAGAAGTCCTCTCAAGCCAAATTTTGACAAAATCAAGTGTGTGTTTTTGTCAAGAAAGCAACAGCATCTTAAATGAAGTGACACTGAGGACATGAAACAAAACATTAGAGAGATCCGTTTTAATATAAACGACGAGAGGACTTTAACAAGACTTGCGACATACTGGCTCTTCCAGATCCCTTAGGATCAGTACCTCATGATGTGAAATGTCACCTAGCAGAGTAGGATTGTTGAGCAAAAGCTCAAAAAGGGCGAACTTACTCCTTGAGGACCGGGAATTATTAGATGCTGTTCGAAGGGATACCATTTATAGAAATTAACTCCTGGGCATTAATGATATCAACACAACTTACGGCAGCATTTTAAAGGAAAATGGTTCTGATGTAGCTGATCCTTCTCATCGTAACTGAGATACCACGTAAAACATTTAACAAATTCCTGCAGAAAAATAAACGCGAGGAAGTCAGTGCAACAAGAACGCAGAAAACGGCAATGGCATATGCCTGGGAGGAATACAACCAAGAAGAAGAGGCTTTGATTCGGGCCGCTCACATTTTACGACGAGACGTGTCAAAATCTGCCAAGTAGAGGTTTGAATTATCACGTGAAACGTATTTTCTTCTCAAATTACTGCTGGTTTTCTGCAAAGTATTCGTAGTAGGCATCGAAACCATTCTATCTGGAAGCCGTGTATCAACTTCAGCTCAATACATGCAACAGACATCCAAGTCAGACCGACAGACCTCCTATGCCAGCACCCATAAGCCCTTTTGCACGACGATAGAAACACCGCAGTCCGTGGGCCTAGCAATTGATATATACAAGATGACCAGACCAAAGGGCTTAATAGAGCATCTTCTTTCTTTGAATATGGTCATAAAATACAAGTTCAAGAAAATACGTGTGTCAATCGTATCCAGTCTTGTTGCTCAAAAAGATGCCAATAACGCGGGATTATCAGTATCTTTGGTAAAAGATAATATTGTTTTGTTTGCGATTTACAAATTGATTTCTTGCAGGCAACTGCAAACGGAATGTACATCTTGCAGTCCCTCAGTGCCTTGCAGTTGGTAAAAATCCTATAAACAAGAAAGTTCGAGCGAATCGCTCGGTGTGTGGAGAAATACTGCCCATGTCCCTCGAATCCTTTGGGAAGCGGAGTGTACGGAACACAAGGAACTTTTGTGCAAATGATATGGGAACATAGGCTGGTTTCAATTCACTGCGTGCACCGAGTAACACAACGACCAACGTTGGGTTAGCTGAACCGCTACTTCAAATAGTCTCTACGTAATAATAACGGCGATGAAACAAAGCCGTTTTATAGCAAATAAAGTAATGGAACCTGAAATGCGATGCGTGATTAAATTTGACATGTAAGTTTATGATGTGGCTATGAAACCTTGGGTGGAAAACGCAAAAATTAGTGTGCATCCTGGATTATCTTGGACTTTGCAGTCCCTAGGAAAATATGTTGATGGAAGTGGAACTAATAAAGTTTAGGTCGGGCCTGTACCGAAAATTTTACCGGAGAAACAAATATATCAGAAACTTAAACCTCACATTGTGCGTAAATAGTCGCTTAGATCACTCAATAACGTTTCTTTGCTGAAAGAACCCGTTATAGCCCACGGGAACCCGTACAGTAGCGAAAGGTTAGATTTTTACTGTCCCCCATCAGACATACGACAACGTTAAGCCCGAGGCAATTGGCCAGTTGTTTGAAAATTTTGACCGCAAACAACTGGTTAAGGAAAGAAAAGGAGAAAGAAATCGAAAGCTTTCAATCTTGGTAGTGCATCCCAAACAGTTAATCCTGAGAATGAGGTCTTGTTGAAAGAATAAATAGGATTGCTATAAATGTTCATCGTGGCGACTATAACACGGCTAGATTTTTATTTAAAAGAATCTGTACGTAAATACACGTTTGGTGTGATAACACGGGCACTGTTTGCCTCGAAGGCCACGATGATTTTGCCATATGACAAGTCAAAATTTTGACGTCACTTGGAGGGAAGAAGCGTCCAGGAGTTCTGATCAAGCTGAAGATCAGCAAGTTCTGAACAAAGTGTTTATAATTGACGATACGGCCTTGAGTCTGCAAAAGACTCCTGACATGAGGACCTATGAAGGCTTTTAAAAAGCGTTTTTGACGAAAGTGATGGATGTAAAGGAGGATTTGAATGAGAACAGTATTTGATTTTGACCATTAGCTAGAAAGACTACTTAAAAAGCACATACGTTAAAAAAGGGTAAAGGGCACTGGAAAGGATTGTCATATTGTAGAAACTACGATGATAAAAAAACATTTCTTTGGAAAGCTTGCTAAGCCACCGAAAAACAAACGATTACATCTTATTTACTCAAAACTGTTTTAAAAGCTTTAAAAGGAAACGTTTTTGGTATAAGGACTATAATATTTGGGAATTTCAAAATTCCTAAAAATCTAGCAGTATGTTCCCTCGACACGGAAATTCTCATACTTCTCATTCCTTGCCTGGAAAAGTAAGCTTACTCATAAGACGGAAGAACGAGCTTTGCACTAAAAGTGCATCTAATTCTCGAAAAGTTGGGACCTTCACGGGCTGGGGTTATTTCAGCGGATGTGATAAATCAGACAGGTTTGTAGTAAAAACGAAAGATTCTTGTTTTAAAGCCTTTATCGAACTCGACAGTTATATAATAGGAACATTAGGCTGTTTGCGGAAGTCCTAAATCAATAACGATAGCCCCGCTAGAAAAATCGTTTGTCGTCTGGGCTAGAATAAGGTATACATTCCGGTCGAATTTGCTAAGGATTTTAAAAAAGATTATAGCAAGACCCACGTCCAATGGAGAGCTCAGAGGCGGCGGCGGCGGACGGCTGCTGCTGGATAATCCGACACAATTTTTGGCAGAACCTTACGAGATACGAAAAATGTTCACCGTTTTTGTTTAAATAACAGTTGACACGTCAAGCTGTTTTCATAATAACTTTAAAACGGTGGGTTGGGTAGGGGGTTTACTTGGGAAAAAGGCATTTCCTATAGTCATTAGTGTGATGAACAACAGTCTGTCATAGATTTGATAAATACGGTTTTACTGAATGTTAGATTTGGTTTATACATTGCACTGTCATTTTACAACTATACTTCCTAAAACAGGATAGAAGTACCTTTTTTTATTTATTTTTAAAATGGCCTGTTGCCAATCTACCTTTTACCAAATGGTTTGCGATGTCATGGTTTTATAAACCTCAAATTTGGACTAATACTTCTTAGTATTTGAATTATTAATAATAAGACCTTATATAACATTTGCTCATTATTTTTAGATGAATACCACTTCCAAGTTAACCTTACTGGCCAAACATCTGATCGTGTGAATATCACATCGGTCGATTACGTTACCAACAATATGGGTTCATTTGCAACAAGTTTTGAAAGTATCGATATGGACATAGCACAGAGAATAGAAAACTTTGTGAATCATAATGCAAAATTAATCATATCTAAAGAAAAAATCAGGTATGATGAGTTATGCGCATCTGCAATAGGGAATGTAACAAATGTTATTTTTGCATTGTTTCGGTTTGAAGAATTCTTTCCAAAATAACGTTCCTGTAATGTGATTACTATTTTATTTGTGTACACTTAAAATAAATAGAATACAACCTTTATTGCAGTTATTATATCGGCTAAGTTTAACTGTACGTGCGAAAGTACGCTGAAACATTCAAGATTACTTCAGTTTTTCGTTTTGGTTTTTGAATGCGAATGCTGCATTACATTGTACTTGGTATCCCACTTTTATCTCTTCGATCGAGGGGGCCATCATACAGGTCCGTAGGTACCAACCCATCTTTGAGGAAGGTTGTCTAAAAATTCCCTTATAAACGCAATGTAGTGGCTTGGGACACCGTACTGTTGAAGATAAACGGCATTATAATGGGCTAATGGAACATTCTGGATCAATTCCCAAATACCTTCTTCAAGAGTTTCTAGATACGACGGCGCTGTAATTCCTCCTTCATAAATTCTGTAGACATGTGTCTTCCAAAAATGGAACACGTGACACCAACCCCAAAGGGTCCTAGCTGTACCATTTTAAAAGTTAAATGGTGATTCTATGCTGATCAATTTCTTGGTTTATGGTCATCGAAAATTTCCACACTTGAAAAATAAGATTCATCGGACTAGATAACGAATCTGCCAACAAATTCATCAGTATGTGTTTGTTGTCTGTCAAGATAACATTCGGCACTCGGTATCGCCGGGGTGTAAATGTTGAACTATGTGGAATTCATAGGGGTGATATTTATATCTCTACAAAATTTTTTGAGCATAAGACTTGGATACACCAGTTGCTTCCTCTATTTTGTTGCAAAGGGATGAAAGCGTGGCTTCTGCATGAACCAATACATTTATTTCTTGTCTCTCTCTATCTGGTTTGTTGTATACCTTAGACGGGGTTTGATAAGTGATCCGTGTTCAACTAAATTTGATTTAAGGCGGGCAAATAAGTCTGGGAAGGGTTTCCGTGTCTCTAGATATCTAATATGAACAAAAAGAACTAAGATATTGTCCCAACCAGAGCACCCAAGGTACATTACCTTTGTAAATGTAATTCCAGACCTTCTAGGGGATTTTGATTAAATTGCATAAAACAAACCTTCGTAACACTTAAATTCTTAGCTTGCTTTTGTAAATAATTGTACACATTTTTATATTTTTGGAAAGCCCATATTATGCCTCATAGATATAGGGAATAATGTACAGGGTGTTCTAATTAAGAAACACATGTTTGCTTCAAAATTGAAAAACCGACTACGGCCATTGATCCTACGGAAAGAATTCTATAGGAATCGTTTTAACTTCTTCGATGGGGATAAGATAACTAAGATACGAGAGGTGCCTCAAAAGTGATACTTTTCAATTCCAACCTGTATTCCAGACACCAAAAGGGCTATAAAAATTCTGTTGGAGCCATCTTTAATTTCATAAAAAAAGTAGCGCACTCTCGCAAAAACGGCAACCCGCTATCTTTCGAATTAAGGGAGATGCCCTGCAGAAGTGCCGATAATGGGATACCCTGTGCAATATAACTTGTACATGTAGAATCGATTACATGTAGAATCTATAAGAATTTTGATGAATAAAATGATGAACTACATAATTAAAATAACGAACTAATACTTATTTTATATAATTTCAAAATAAAACCGTTTTTAGGGTGCAAAATTGTGCATTTTTTAATTTATCAACCGTTTTTTTTAAATTCGAGCATTGGGGGTTTTCAATATCCCTAAGAATAAATCATTTGTCAAAATTAAACAATTCTAAACTGAAAAAAAGGAGGTTTAACGTATTTAAAATCCGACATGACTAAAATTCAGGTATTGTGGGCTAATGATCAATTTTGCAACTTTGTTAATTTGTAAAACATTATACAAATAAAAAAAATTTAAAAACTGCCAGTGGCGCACCGTTTTTAGGGTGCAAGATTTTTTTGAAAGTTGGGTATTGGGGGTTTTTAAGATCGATAAGAATAAATCTTTGTCAAAATAAAAAATTTTAGAATGACGGATCAAAAATGGGGAATTAAAAACTGATATGACTCAAACTCAGGTATTATGGGCTTTTAAGTTATTTATTTACATAATGAGAAAGCATTAGGCAGATTATTTGGCAGTGGTTGTTTTACTCTTTCTGTCGGTCCAATCTCGATCCACTGTTACGCTAGGCGGAGCTTAGCGTGACGGAGTTACTCGGCGGGGATTCCATTGTTCAAATCGTTTATAAGCAGTAGCAAAATCCTACAGCGTCAGTCGAACATTGCGTTTCGACCCAAACGAGCTTTAATTGTGGTAGTCTTCAACTTACCTAGCGGGCCGCTGAGACCGGCGGTTTAGCTTCAGCTCTCATCACTTCGTGCGGGTGTGGTAATTTAGTTGCTACCCCAAAAGGCCATCCGATTCATCGCCACCACAACACTTCCTTCGGGTGTAGTAATTTAGTTTGCTACCCCCAAAAGGCCATCCGATTCATCACCACCACAACATTTCCTTTGGGTATGGTAATCTAGGTTACTACCCCAAAAGGCCATCCGATTCGCCACCACCAGGAGTAGGCAGGTTGAGACCTAGTGCGACCCGACGACGAGTATCGTTACGTAGTGGTTTCCATAGACATTATTAGTTATTAGTTCGCACGGACGATTGACTTAGTTTAGGGTTTGTATTATTATTCTTGTATTATATTGTTCTCTAGTTTTAATTAGGACTTGCATTATATTCGTTCATTATTAGCGTAGGGATTTGTTTTATATTCGTTATTATTAGTTAGGGCTTGTTTTACATTATTGTTGTACATTATTTATTCATTATTAGTTAGGGCTTGTTTCTACATTCTTGTAACTCTTGTTTATTCCCTGTACTTGTGATTGAGTGTTTTCAATACACAACTACTTTTGTCTTGTGTTTACAATAGGGTATTTGTACGATTTATGGAACAACCTATTGATATGACAATTATTAGACTTCTTAGTGTTTCTTGGTGTTCAAACTAAAGGTAGTGTTGTGTTTTGTTTTATTCGGAGTGCGCGTCCGTGTAACACCACCTCTTGAACATCCAGGCTATTAGTGGAAACTTTGAGATTTACCCTCTCTTTTCAGGTGAAACATTTTTATTGGTTACATTTTTCTTTATCTTTGTTAGCTTTAATTTAGCATTATTTTATCATTGATTAAACTAGCGTGGAGTTTCGCTGATAACTGTTTACGATATTTAATTAAAGGTAAAATTTTTGTTAAAAAATTTTCAGTTGTTAAAAAATGCTAAAATTATGATTTTTTAGTTAAGAGAATAATTCGTCGTTACGTGGACATGTAACTGCTATGTATTTAAAAGCACAACACGTTTTCGAATACATCCGAATTTCATTGTGGTTATTTTATTTTATCGAAGATATGTTAAAAATGGTATAGATGTAAAAAATATAATTAAAATGAACATCGTCGTTTTTATTTTTATTGTATACTTGATTGCAATGTAGTTAATATGTAATATTGAAAAAACATGAAAATTGCAAAACAAAGAAATTCACTTGCGGGAAGTGTTTAATTTTGTAATTTTTAAGAAATGGTAATAAGAACTTTCATTTTCACGTTTAATTCTACCAAACTAACATTTACGACAGCACCAACTTAAACATTTTAATAAGTGACACTTTTAACTTTAATGTCTGACTTGACTAATTATCATTTGAAACCTTAAATGTTGTCAAACTATATTTTTGGAGGCATTCAACCTTTGACGAGCAGTGCTACCAAAATGATATTAATGTAAGTGCCAAATTAAACATGTTATTATGTAACAGTACTAACCTCAGAGTCTGACTTTACCAATTGCCAATCAATAATTTAAATGTTGCCAAACTATATTTTTGGAAGCATTCAACTTTTTGAAGGACAATGTTACCAAAATGATATTAATGTTAGTGCCAACTTAAACATGTTAATAGGTAACATTGTTAACCTCAGTGTCTGACTTTAAAAAATTTAAATGTTGCCAAACTATATTTTTGGAAGCATTCAACTTTTTAACGTGTAATATTACCAAAATGATATTAACGTAACTGCCAACCTAAACATGTTAATAAGTAACATTCTCAACCTATATTTTTGGAAGCAGAATTTTAAATGTTGCCAAATTACATTTTTGGAAGTATTCAACTTTTTAACATGCAATCTTATCAAAAGAATATTTATTTAAGTACCAACTTACACATTCAAGAAGGTAACATTAGTAACCTAAATGTTTGGTTTTAACAATTGTCATTTATAACTTTAAACGTTGCCAAATTAAATTTGATATGCAATGTTACCAAAATGATATTTATGATTGTACCAACTAAAACATTTTAATAGCTAACATTATTAACCTCAATATTGGACTTTAACAGTTGTCATTGAGAATTTTATCTGTTGACAAATTACATTATCATTTACTGTCATTTTGACATACCGAAATAATATTTATAAAATTAAAAATCCTATGAAAGTTGAAATGTTGTCAAATTACATATTGGGAAGTATTGGACTATTGCAAAATGAAATGTCATTTTGACATACAAAACTACCAAATTAATATTTATGAAAGTAAACATTCATGAAAGTTTAAACATTGCCAAATTATATATTGGAAAGTATTCAACAATTGTAAAATAAAATGTCTGTTTGGCATGCAATGCAAAATAATATTTTCTGCAAGGACAGTCTGATACGTAATAATTAAATTAAATTAAGTTGTCATTCAGACCTTTAAGAATAACCAACTTCAATTTTTGAAAATAGTCAAATAAGGATACATAAAAGCAATACATTAAAACAATTACGACTGTAAACGCTAATAATTCATTTGATTCGTATATGCTGTTTTACATTTTTAGGTATCTTTAAGTGATCTAAAAAGGAATAGTAATTAAAATTAATGTTAAAAAAGGTTACTAATCATACTTACAACTGTTATGGATTAATACATTACTAACTGAACGGTATGTTAAAATTTTTGGAAATTGTGAATGTAATTTACAGATAGGTTATGTGTATCAAAAATAACAAATGTAACATTCATACTGAAAACGTAAGGTACTCCTCGAAATTTTTCAACCAGTGGTAACGTTTACAGCAGAGCAAATGTAAATGTTGCAGTTCCAATGAAACTAAGATATTGAGAATTTTAAATATAATATGAAAGATATTCTTCGTTATAAATAAAATTTGTTAATTAAAATCAGAAACTTGAAATATAATAAAAAGAAGAATTAGTTAAAAACTTATTGGAAACAAATGTGCATGTTTATACACAAATTTAAATAAGTAATGAAAACGAATAAACATTTTGACATTGCAGTGTCATTTTAAGTTAATTTTAATAATACTTAGATAATTCTGTTAATCAAAAGAAGTACATAATTATACTAAAAAGTGTGTTTTTTATTGGAAAAATGGTTATTTTAAATTTTGGGATTTTTAAAAATTATTAAGTAGACGCCCATAAATGCTAACTTAAAAAAGTAAAGCATCAAAAAGTGAATTTATCTTTTATATTTAATAAATTGAAACTATTTCAAATTAAATATTATATACAAATTAATAAATATTCAACTAATTTGGTGAACAAACCCTATTACATCAAACTTAAAAAGTATATATTGATCAGATGAATTTCTACGGAATTTGAGCGAAAACAACTATGAGTATAAATATACATTGTGAGCGATTGGGAAGGGGTTGAAGTTAGATGGGTCAAATTTAGTTAAAACCCAAAATGTTTCGATCGAAATGATCCATTTGAGGCACGTTTTTAGCTCATTGTGCAGCTCGGTTTTAATTTAGTATCAGTTTTAAAGTTCTATTGTGTTTCAGGCTCATAGTAGAACACGAGCTTTGAGTCAAAAAAGCAAACTTGCATTTTTTGAGGGATTCTCCATCTAGGTGTCCCAGTGAACTTAAATTTCAAATTATCAAAGTTTGGATGAGCGAGATAAGGAAGTTGGCTCTATATCTCGAAAAGTGGAGGGGATAAAAAAAGTTGAAAATCTTGTTTTAGCATTTGATCTACATAGCTGCAAAGTTTCGAAAAAAATGGTGGGGAAATAACGATGTTATTAAGAGATGCACGAAGTCGGCTTTCTTCATAATCGATGTGCGTGAGTTCAAAAAAAAAGAAAGAAAAACACCCCTCCACCCATTATACGTTTGTGTTCCATCCCCTCGGGGTAGTGCGACGGTAGTTTCGACTATACGTCACGACGCCCTAATCCCTCTTCACACCTTCGCCGTTGGTCGCGAACTCTCGACCCTCACGTCGGGCCGTCGGCGAATTTTTATTTCGATCCCTCGTAAACGCGACCGAGGCAATCTTGAAAAAGGAGGGAGGTGGCGCGGCGGCCGAATGCGAGTGTTCTCTTCGAAACGGCACCCGGCACGTTTCTTATCTGGTGGAACTCAGGCCGTGTGAAAAATTTGATAAAAATCGGTTCATATATATATATATATATATATATATATATATATATATATATATATATATATATATATATATAGACACACACACACACACACAGGATTCGTACTATTTCGATGGGAGGAGTGTTTGTTCGAGAGCAAATCGTAAAAAAATTTACACCGTCGGACAAACGAGCCGTATGTATCGAGCGCTGCGACGCCGTAGACGCCAGACATCGGTTTTGTTATCTTGGTTAATGTCTCTCAGATTAAAAAAATAAAAAAATCCATAGTACTCGTTTTGATAACATCAAAATTTTTTATCTCTTTGGTTTTTTCGAAATTGGAAAAACATAAAAATTCGATTTCGAAATCAAAATTTTCGAATTTTTCAACTTTTGGCCATGGGTCCTCTTTTTGAAGTCAAAATTATAGTAAATCGATGCATAATTTGAAAATATTTCCGACGGTTCAAAATTTCTTAAAAATCGGGGTGGAATCTTGAAAATTAAAAAAAAAGGTGTTCTAAGCGTTATTTCGAAGAGAAAAAATACACTGTGGTAGAACTCGTCGCCTTAAAGAAAAAATACAAAAAAATTACGTTAAAATTCCAACGGGAAGTGGTTAAAGAAATTGCCAAAGTTGCAATTTTTCGATTTCATATTTTGCCCTATAACTCAAAAATTATAAATGATAAAAAAGTGGAATAAGCGGCAGTTGATGCGTCCCATTAGGATAAATCGTTCAGTTGTGAAATTACAACGCTGCCTTTAAAAGTACAAAGGTTATGGCCATTTATGTGAAATATGAAAAATCTAAACGTCGTGATAACTCGAAGCCGTTACACGTTAGAGAGAATCAGAGCTCATTTTGTTCAATATCGCATCCAAGTCCATAGATTTTAATACCTCGCACACATATTTGGAAGAAGTTGTATTTTGTTTGAAAAATATCTGAAGTTTTATTTTAAACTTTGAAAGGCCATTGCGTCGGAAGTAACGGTCCGATTTTGACAAAATTTCTTTCTTCAGTTCGTTTCGACGAAAGGGATCGAAAGAGAGAAGGGAAGCACTGTTCCTTCTATTTAAAAGCACTGAAAAAGTTCGTAACTCGCTCAAATCCGATCCAATTTTCGATCTTTAAACGTAGTTCGATTCTAATTCGATAGATGACGTATTTACATTATATAAAAATCCAAACCGTGAAACGGTACGTCTTGTATAATCACGTTTCCCAAGCACACGTACGCGTCGGACACTTTGACCGTTTCATCCATCCATTGCGTGGTTCTTGCCGAACTTTTTCCGTCCATGTTCGATGCGCACTAGAAATGCGCGAAGAACGCAATAAACACGAACCCTCTAACCTTTCAATCGGTCGAGTCAATCGAAATTGACGAAAAACTCCCTCCACCTCCCTACCCCGAAACGAAGCAATAGCCGGCCATCGCGTTATCGGGGTAATATAGTTCTTGACGGTTCCCATCGATGCTTAAAGTTTAAATAATTTAATTCAAAAGATGACGAACCCTCACTGATCAAACCGTGACTTATTTTGGCTTGAAGAGCAAAATATAGAGGCACTGCTTATCGTAAAATTTATGCTAAATTCAACAAAAGTTAGACAAGTTAAACATCGTTTGAAGGATCATTTTTTGTTTACATAAAATAACATATTAGTTTTTTAAGGTGGGTCCTAGAGAATTGTATAAAAGTCAATCAAAAATCTTATAATTATACAATTGATTTTAATCGGGAAAGAAATATAATTCAGTTTCATCACGATATTAAAAACATATAAAAAGTATGAGAATAGAATTTCACAGTAGCCCTTACAAATTATTAAATTATTAATTATTGCATTCGACGTAGTAACGCATAACATATGTAGCAAAATTTAAACAAGGTCTTCCGAACACGTGTCTATGTGCTTTACCATTGGTCAATTCAAATATCCCTCCGGCTAAAGGGGTGAAAAGTTATAAATAGGAGGAAGGAATGGGGTACAGTTGGTCTGCAATTAAAATTACCGCGAGGCGGCCACAAATCTGATCGCGTGCCATTTTCAAGTTGTCCTTAGTGAGAGCATTTTACACCAAGGCGGAAACGTTGAAATTTAAAATTTTTTGCCCTGCACTGATAAAGGAGTGTTCTGTACTCTCTTTTCTTTAAGGGAATTAATAAATAAAGTAATACATATTTATACCTATAATATAAAGGTGAATTGAAATGGTCCACAATTATTGGGTTATAAATAAAAAGTTAAACTATTTATTAAACCGTATTTAAGCATGGCACTTAACAAACAAGTAGGTGAAGGTAAACGTTTTAAATGTCTGCATCTTAAATTGTGATTCAAAGTAAATAGTGTAGTTCAAATATACAATAATCTCGTTTATAAATGTAAAAATGGATTGGTTTGTCAAGAAACCAATTGTTGTTCAAGGTGATTGAAATATTGCCATACCAAGTTTACCTGGGGATATACACTAGTGTTGGAACATATTGTGAACCAAAAGGAAATCGAAGAATCGATCATTGTAGAAATCATTGAGGTACTTTATGTTTTTATATAATAACGAAATAAGTCAATGGCCGTGTGCTTAAGATATATTTCATTTCCTTTTTTTTTATAATATTTATTAAACTTATTCATAGAGCAAATAGATGGTATCAGAACACGACCATGGAACCTATACGTTATATGCACTTAGATTAAGTACTGCTGGATTTAGAGATGATAGCGTTGTATAAAAATGTCGATGTTTAATTTAAATTGGTGTAGTCGGTTTGTACCTTGGAGTTTATTATTCCAGTTTAATGCAAATTAAAGCAGATGGTACCACGGTGTTAGAGCTATCAATGATACTTAAATTGAGTGTGACATAGAAATTCTCTAATTTTGACTGTAAAATTAATCCACATAAATTATCCAATATCCCAATTGTTTTAGTTTTAAATTAATCACATACATAATTTATTTGTCAAATAAAGGGACTTATAACACACCAGTACATATTATTAATGCAATCCATAAATAGTTTAAATGTAAATGAATATATACAACTAAAGGTCAAAGTTTAACACGTTCGCTGTCCATTTTAAACGGAAACTACACCGAATGCCAATTACATTAAAATCGTGTTTAGTACTAAAAAATATTTAAAATTAGTGTCTGGTTAATTACACAATGAATATTCTCATTTTTTTGTGATAGATCAGTATCACACACTGGCGTGTGATGGGCATTACCAAATTAATTCATTGTCAGACACCAATCATACGCTAGTGCGTGACAATGAAATAACACTGCAAATTAATAAGAAAAAGTATTTCAATGTATTTTATTCATAACATAACAAAATAAACAAAGGAAAATCATTCAAACAGAATCAAAATAAATTGTAACATACCTAAAAAAAAAATTAAGAACAGCACAAAGCGAAACAAAAAAGACTAAGTGTGCGTTATTTTGGCGCAGCCTAAACAATACCCGGATTCATTTGGGCATGTTCTGCAGACGTAAATTGTGTCTTTACTAGTTTTTGATGTATCAGCACGATTTGTATTGTTCTCTTTTTATTTTACCGTCTGCTGTTCGGCTATCCCTCCCTGATAATATATGTTCCAGCTGTAAATGATCCCTTGATTGCGTTTGTGGTTCAGGCTGTTGTAGTAATTGTTTACGTTTATCCTAAAATCGTAAAATGGTTGATGGCGGCCAGAATATTTATTAAATATTTGGTGAGAACTATTCATCATCAATTGAAAAGTGTGAATAAATATTTTTGCAGGACAGCGTAGTGTCTTTTTTTCGCAACCGTAATAAGATAACATCTGATCCTGACGATAAATCCTAGACATGTACTTATTGTACTGAACTATGGGAAGAGGTTTATTTTTAACTTCATTCCTTCTATTGGTTACTTCCGTCATTTTATTTTTGAACTCAGTTCAAAGAGTTCTAAGAGTACCGGTACAATGTCTTTTTGCTGCAAGTAACTGTTTAACTAAATGGTAACTATTGTAAAAATTGTCCATATAGACACTATGTCCATTATTCAACTTGGATAACAAACTTTTCCGCATGTCCCTTACCCCTAATATCACCTAACGTACCTGTGTAAACTGAAAACTTCAGAACAAGTCCTCTTGGATCCGTAAGCATATATAACTTTACCCCGTTCTTATGCTTTTTGTTCGGGATGTATTGACGAAACTGTAACCGTCCGCGTCAAAGAACCATACTTTCGTCCAAACTGATTTTACGATCAGGATAGAAAATGTGGTTCATTCTTTGATTGAAGTGATTTATAATGGGTCAAACTTTATGCAATCAGTCCCCATAATTTCTTCATAATTGCTAGTAAAATACAAGGCAAGCAGTAAAAAACGATTTCTGCTCATTGTTGCTGAGAAAATGCTTATTTTGTGTAGAGCGTCCTGTTTTCAATAATCCTGAATTTGGCTAATTTCAAGTGCCCCATATACAAAAGTAGACCAATAAATTTCAATAATTCTTATTTGGTAACATACGTCCACCTCGTTATACGAGCGTGCTCACCTGTACTACCCAAAAAAATCCCAATGGCATATTCGTTTGTACGGGTAACAACCAGCTCTAATAACTCATCTGACAAAATAAGCAAGAAATAATCTTGTTTAGTAAAATTCACCTGTATTATACTAGATGAATTATTATTCCAAATTATATTTTTGGGATTTTGTCGTCGAACATCGTTAATATCTTGATTCACGTTCCTTATATTGCTAGCTATATTTGTATTATTTTGTACGTCATCAACGACATCCTCATCTTCAG
The DNA here is from genome assembly GCA_036346205.1 of Vesta saturnalis. NCBI lineage: Eukaryota > Metazoa > Arthropoda > Insecta > Coleoptera > Lampyridae > Vesta > Vesta saturnalis. The sequence goes on along the minus strand of JARFJB010002411.1, from coordinate 799,251 downwards.
ATGATGACGCATCTCAGACACATTTTCATCGTCACTGCTTTAACCAAGTTTTTCATCGTCACTTGAGTCACTTTCTAAGAGCAGTTGCAATATCTCAGCTTCCGTTAAGGGTCTTCCAACGACCTATTTAGGCTTCTTTGGTGCTGAAGGACCAGAAGTGTCACTATTTTTATTATTCATGTTCACCAGCTGCACATAGAAAACAAATCACAAAAAATCCGAACCAAACACAGAATAACACGTTATAATACGTTCACGCAACGCCCAGACAAGCACACAGTCTCAGAACAAAACGTGACGAGCTTGCTTTAACCAAACGTATGCCGACCACGCGCTCGACTTCCCGCAGCCGTGCGGTATGACGCGCCAGCACGTGATGGGGAGCGACGTGTTAATTTAATTAAACTAATGTAGACACATTTTTCACAATGTTTGTATTAAACTTCTACCAGTATTAGATTAAATGATTTGGAAGTAAAGACAATACTAACCTCAATTATAGTAAATCAAGATACCTTGCCAGAGTTCGTCAAGGTTAGCTTCGATAAGAGATTAGCTTACTCGTTATCGGTGATAAGCTTTGAGCTTGATGAATACAAGTAGAGGACTACTGAATTATTGCTATTTGTCAAAGTTTAACAAGTTATATTGAATGTAAATTATAATCACATGATATTCGTATATTAAAGGGCTGGGTAAACAACTAATATAACTTCTCATTCTAATAAATTGCAATATTGATTGCTTGTTTCAGTTTAATATGTATTTCCTTTAACAAAATTTAAGATTGTAATATTAAAAATTCGAAACCAAACCAGGTGGCGAAATACTAACACTTTAATTTTAAATTTACTTTCTTCTAACGAGGAAGTACCATCTAACCTTCTACTTCAACAAGGATATGCGCCGTTAAAGCGTTAAGGGCGTGGCAAACCCGGGATATTTTAGATAGGTGTGGCTAAGCGCTAAACGTCTCCTAAGCCTGTTACCAAAACATACACTTCAGCGACTCTTGCAAGGCGTGGATAAGGAAAATTGTTTACACTTAAACGCCCGTACTGCGAGGAGGGTGAATTATAAATGGTCTCCCAATCCTAAGGTCGTTGGGCAGTTTTAGGTATCGAAGGAATTGCGAGTGGGGAAGTCTTAGCGTGATCAGGGGTAAGCCAGGTTGATAACGTTGAAACGCTTGTGGACGAAATACAGGCCTCTCCATAATATTAAGACCCTCCAAGGAGATATAGGCCGCCTATCGCTCGGGAGATTATTTGGCCCCAACTCGTGGGAGCAAGATGAACCACTCACAAAATAACCAAACGAAAGGCACCGAAGCGGATAATACAGACATAAGTAGTGATAAGGTTTTCAGACCACCACGGAAGTCGAGTCCCAAATGATTCACCTCCGTACAGTAGGCTGAACCCTTTTGGCACATTACACAGATAAAGAAGTGTGAGTACACAAAAAAAGTCAACGGAGATTTTGTCACAGGTCGGTGAGAGAAAAAAGAACGGAAAGCAAAAAACCCAACAAAAAGAAGACATCGTCGTCAACACAGCAATACCAAAGTGGAAATAAATCAGAATACAAATACGGTATACCGTATTCCTAAGAGGGCCACCCATTGAAGAATGGCTTGAAAACAAACGAAGGAGTGAGACACATATTGATACATGATGTATACATACAAACAGAACCCATTACCTTGAGTGAGATGGAACTCTAAATGGTAAACTGCAGTATATAAAACGGTGTGGAGGAAACAATAGCAGTATGGTAACTCAAACAAGTAATAGCCTAATCACATTCTTACACAGTATTCGAAAAAATAAAGGACTAGGAGTGGACGGAAACTTCCGGAAAAGATGAAGGAGACAAAACCCTACCCTAAAAAGGATAACCTTGATCTAATTAACAACATTTTCGTACCATCTGCCAACAAAAGCAAGGATTTATTTAAACACACGGCTGTAAGCGAAAATGATGCACAGATCTATCAGACGTATGAAGATCTAGACCGAATAACTACAAAAGAAAGTAGGAAGAAATTAACAATTTTAATTGCAGACACGAGTAAGGAAAATCTCCATGATAAAACTATAGAGTATCTGTTCAACGGTGAATAACCGGAAATGCTAGTCGAAGTGCATACAATCACGCATCCTGCAGCAAACAAGAAGGATACAATAAAGCAGGCTTTTCGAGAAACGACAATTATTACAATTGACAAAGGAGAAGTAAATGAGACCCTAATGCAAAAAATGCAGAACTAAGTGTCATTCAAGAACATCGGGGTCAATGTGGAAAGCATCTCAAAAGTTAAGATAGGATAAATTAAGATCACAATCACGTCCAAGAGCGGGAGGAGGAGAACTAATTAAAAAAGAAAGTATGAAGAAATGTAAAGAGGGGGAGCCCTAGACGTACAAATTAAAAGCGCCAATAAGAATAGGGTAATAATAATAAAGGATCTCAATGAATATGTGATAATACAAGCAATGAAACACCAATAGGCTGGATAGTGTGCCCGGAGTGATACTAAAAACACAAACATTTCGGCCATAAGGCTGAAAAGTGTAAATCGGAGAACAGCAGTATTCCGAGACGCCTAAGATGAAACAATAGAGTGAAAGAATGTACGGAAGGGGGGTGATGCTGTATCTGTAATGGCCAGCACAGAGCAGACGTCATGGCTTGTTACAATTGCCTTGAAGGGATGAAAATAAAGGAGAGGGATGATATGGATAGAAAAGCAAGCTCTGGGATGATACGGTGGTAGAAATTGTCACAATATAGCGTCGGGGTTAACTGTGATGTTAATTGTGATACTTATGGTAGAAGTAGTACAGCAAGACGTCTCGACCTAAGCAGCAGAAAAACTAAAATATGCGTTTACAATGGCAAACGAACCCTCTTTTAACAGGAAATAATGCGTATATAAATGCCAACAAACCGGCCGCGATTATTAAAAGTTGTCCTGCATCTATAGTTGTACAATGTTAAAAGTTTTGTAGAAGGTATGTGCATGTTACGTTATTGTGGATATAAACCTGATCGGTCTGATCAGTATACATCACTCCGACCTATGATATAACTCAATATAAAGAACACTTCAGTAGTATAGATACTGCACTTCTAGACCATTGAAATGTCTCAAGGTCATGTAAGGTCATGCGGCCTTGTCAGATTTGGCGTTGTTGTCAGTTCATTGACCTTTTAATGGTCACGCAGTTTGAAGGTCGCGTAATTCTAAAATTTCATTGACCTGCTGACCTGTGTTCGTGACAGTAGGTCAAGTGGTTCTTGTATTGGTTCAAGCTCTTCGTAGATCAAGGAGAGTAGGTATTTGACAGGTTGAAACGTGTTCAAGTCAAGGGCAAATTTTTCTTAACTTCAAAACGAAACTTTAGCGGGACATTTAGAAATCTAAAAATAGAAAAAAGGTCATCACACACACATCAAGGGGTATCATACTACAGTTCTTAAAAATATAAAAATGAAATCAGTGAATGGAAACAAGAAGAACGACAGGCTGTTGTTGTCTATGATAAAAAGTAGACCAAGGTCAAATGGTACATTACAATTCCAAGAAATCCAAAAATATAGTGCTCAATCTGAAATAATATTATGCACCTGCAGTGTAGTCATATTACATTTCTTAGTAATATAAAAATAGATTAAGTTCATGAAAACAAGAACGTTAATGGTTTCAAGGATGTGGATTTGTAATAAAAGGCTTCCTTGGCTGCTCATGATTCAGTAAATGGTAAGAGTTTATTACCAGAAATGAAAAAAAAGTAGTACGCACAATACGAAGAGAAAGTAAAAAAGAAATATTAAATATAGACGTGAGAAAGAAAAGGGTAGATAAAATAATAAAAACGATTAAATAAATAAAAACTAGATTTAGAGTTTTGTATGAAATGAATACAAATATGAAACAGCTTCATGTTAGCAAGGCATCAAAGTGAAGTATGAAATTTAGTGAAAAATGAAGTGGTAATATAAATTATTATTTATTAATTAAAAAGAAGAGGTTGGATGAACTATTAAAGAAAAATTAAAGAATGAAAATAGATTTCGAGTTGTTCGCAGTGCATAGCAAGGCAGAATAATGAAGCAACAATGTGTTTTTTAATGTTTAAGAGGCGTAGGTTTGTGATAAGTCTTGAACAATGTCTCAAAGTAAAGGCATCTCAGATCCTGATATGAAGGCTTTAAGGAAATACGAATATATGGAGATATCAAGGTTCAAGTCCCAAACGATGTACATTTTGTCTTTATGTATGTAGAACTGATGTAAATTCTAAATGTAATGAGATTACAATCAAATTACTTATATTAATGGAATATGAGACTGTAATATCGCAAGGATTCACATATACCAAAGCAACTTGACTAATATTAATTATTACAAGTTTTCTTTATGAACGAATAAGTTCAAAGGTAAATATGTAATTAAAAATTATTATTAATTTTATTAAATACATACATAAAAAGTTTACTGTTGTATATATCTATAATTCTCAATTGATAAATTGGGGATAGTAACTTGACCAGTTGGCTTGTTTTTGAAATTCAACATCTAAGGTATGCCATGGAAATGGAGGCTTGAACACGTAATGAGCAACTTGCTCTCTTTTCTATATGATTATTATTATAATTGTCTGACTGCCTTGGTTAGCGCGTGATTATAAAAAGCGTTTTTGAATATTAGACAGGAGCTGGTGTCAATACGCAGCAAGAGTGATACTAACGCACTTATTTCGAATGCTGAAGAAGAGTTGAACGTCATTATTGATAAAATATATTGGAAAGTTCCTCACACAATTCCCGCATGAGAAGAAGAATTGGCATTAATCAAATGCATCTATAAAAATGTAAATACGTCTGTTGCATTTAAAAGTTGGGAAACGCTCATGCATCCGGCTCTACCTGCAACAGATAAACATACTTGGGCTATCAAAATATTTACCGGATTAGAAACACCCAGACATACCATCATAGGGTTTCAAACTGGTCGAGAAAATGTTCTATCACAAGCAAGTTTGACAAATGTGATATTAAGAACATCCGAATTTTTCTCAACAGGGAACGTTATCCATACGATAACTTTTTAATTTAGTCGGAGTTTTTCTATCTTATGTGGATGGTATCTATACTAACCAAATTTGAATTAAATTTTTTTTTAGGGTTTAACTGAACGGAAGAGGGTACCTTTCATTAAGTTTATATTTCACTCATTACAAACTTTACTCATTATTATTACATAAAGAAAGATAAAACATGTTAAATTTATTTGTTTATTTTTTAAATGGTCTTTCGTTAAATTTACAAATCACTTTTAGTTGAACACTTTTTTCTATATGACACATTCTTCCACTTAATTTTCAATAAATTTCTATTTCACCCTTCATGCATACTATTATCTCCTAAACCCACAATTTATTTTTCTTCATTATATATCTACGCTAAAGATTACAAAGTTTACACATGCTTATTTGTATTTATTAATTCCAAGCTGCTTAATTTTTCTTCTCTTCATACAGATCTAAATCTAGTTTTAATTGTTTTATTTTGTTCAATCATTCCTCAAGCCTCTTATTTATCTCAACAATACATGTAAAACCACTTATATAGAAAAAAACTTACTGTTTCCACGAACTGATTCTATTTTTGTATTTCTAAGAAATGTAATAGGATGCCCCTGCAAGGTCAATAATCTTTGACCTTGAAAACTCTATTTTTAGATTTCTAAGAATATATGAATTTACTTGGTGACATACCGCTTACAATGTACGTATACAATTTACTATGGGGTGATAATCCATTGTATATTTCAACAAATGTTAAATCTATCTTAGAAAATGTTAATTTGACCATTTGTTTATAAGCATTATTTTGAAGGAACACATTCTACGGTTATGACCGATCATCACTCGCTGTTCTGCTTACAGTTGTTCGAAGATCCACAAGGGCGTCTTGCACGATGGGCGTTACGCTTGCAACTCTATGATTTTACCTTTTTTCATCGCAAGAGTAAGGGAAATATCGTACCTGATCCCTTGTCTCGTTCAGTAACTGTAACTGTTAAAAATATTGTACCCATTGCGCATGTTGACGAGAAAGAATTTCATTTCACCCAAGATAAATGGTATCTTGGAATCTTTTCTCGCCTAAAACGCTTTCCATATAGATATCACGGTTGATCTGTCGAAAGAAAGAAGTTACTTTGCAAGAATGTTGTCTTCATTTACGTCATCCATTCACGAGAGTTGTAAATTAGTGGTTCCAAAGGATTTTCGTTTTAGGATGCTACAAGATTACCATGACACTGTCACCTCTGGTCACCCGGGGGTTTACAAGGCTTTTTGGGGTCTCCGCCATCGGTTTTATTAGCCCAAGATGCTGGTTGACGTTTATCAATAAGTGCCTCGTTACACCACCTGTGCCCAACAAGGTTGAGCAACTGAAACATGCCGGTTTGATGAAACCGCGTACGCATATATATGAGCCGTGGCAGATGATAAGTCTTTACTTCATGGGTTCTTTACCAGTATCTACTCAGGGACATACTCATATTCTCGTTATCAGTGATTACTTTAGCAAATTTATTCTTCTAGTTCCCTTGAGACAAGTTATCGCCAAATCTCTTGTTGTAAAGTGCGTAGAAGACCAGGTCTTTTTGTTATTTGGTGCCACTCAATTCATCGTCTGCAACAATGGAGTCCAAATGCGTATAAACTTATTTTCTGACCTTTGTCAACGGTGATAGTTTTAACTCTGATATTCATATAGATATTCCTGAACATATCCAAGAACTCGAGAAACGTCACTATTTAGTTCGAGAGCGTTCTGCCTGTATGAAAGAACGTCTTAAAGCTACTCACCAACGTTGTAAGAGAACGTATGACCTTCGCCGTCGACACGTCGAATTCGAGATTGAACAATGGTGGGGCGTAATAATAAATTTTTATCTGATGCAGCTAAAGACTTCTGTGCTAAATTGTCGCCTAAGTTTACTGGGACGTTCCGCATTAAACGTAAAAAAGGTTACCTAACTTATGAGCTGGAGGAATCTACTGGTAAAGGTGCTGGCTGTTGGCAAGTCCAAGACCTAAAGCCGTATCGAGAGGTTGAGGACCATGGTTAGCATTAGGCTTTGTTTTGGGAGGTTGGTTTGGAATTTTCGTAGGGTAGGCTACTTTGGGAATTACCTTCACCTCTTCTTCGGAGGTAATTTTCGCTCTACCATCTGAGCCCTCCATTCTACTATCCTTATATTCTTCAAATGGACTGGGTTTATTGCACTCACATTTCTCACATGATTTTGTTAGTATTCAATATTCAATTTATATTACCTGGTGTGTCAGCCACTTTACATACCTCAGTCAATTTATACGTCGTATTATGGTCATTATTTTTACAATTTAACGCATTAGATGTGTATGGGTGTACTCATTTTTAACTTATACGTCAGTAAATCCGTTATATTTACACATTTTTGATTATTATTCTGAATTTGATTGTTATATATTTTAACATTGCTTTGATGGTTCACTGGTTACTCAATAAATGACGTTCATTATCTTTTTAAATTTGTCACTGTTTACTACATTCGCAACACGTCACTGCCCAACTAAAGCATCCTCTCGTATTCATTTTTTTAAATTCTTTTGACTTCTGTTGTGTAACGTTTTTAACAATTTGTGTTTTTCTGAAAAACCGCGTGTTCAAACTGATGTGTTAAAGGAAAAGATCAATTTATCATTGTAATTCATACAATTGTGGCTTTATGTTATTTGACTAAAATGTAAAGTTAATGTGATCCTTCGATGGTTTGTTTGTAAGGCATTGAATATTTTCTTCCCAGCGGGGCTTTTGCCTTCTTAACCATTATAATGTCACGTAAGAAATCACCCTTTTCAAATAGTTAATTATTATTAATAACCTTTTAAGCGGTTTGTTTTCTTGTTTCGGGCACTCAAGAACGAAATTGACCGATCAATCGAGGTTAACCTTATGACCTTCCGTTTATGAAAATAATTGATTGAGATTTGGAATTGCACCAGCAAGAGCTTACCGTACCTAGGAAACGAGCAAACAATATTCTGCCTCCTGTTGTACTAATACAGGCACTATAAGTGGTTCAATGATTCAAAATATGTACCTACCTATTTTATCGCATCTAGTTGTTTAGCGTTTTGCTAATCTTAATTTTGTGCATAAAATTCTGAATATTTTGTCATGTGCAATAAAATTATGTGAATTTAATTGCATTAATTAACGTGTCCTTTACATTGCTGTTTGCTTACCTATATGTGCTTACCTATAAGTGGGTAAATGATATATTAAATTAAACAGATTCATTACATTAAAAATTGGTAATATTTAGCCACAACTGTTTATGCTTATTGGCTTATTCTTTGCTTATTTCAGTTTACATTCTCGTTTTATAAGAGAATTGAGTTCTTGTAGATTTCCAGCTTCAACGAGGCTGGATTAATTAAACATTGGGCATAGGGGTATTTATTTAACATTCGATTTGGGAGGAACTCCTCCGAAGCAACGACGATAGCCCTAGGGGCTGAATAAAGTGAAGTTTCCATTTTGTGTATTTTTTTGTATTGAGGTTACTGGGAGACTAGATATTCGCCCCATTAACTTACTCCTTGTTTGTCTCTTCGAATATCCTGGCACTCAAACCATTAGACTGGTGTAGTGAGAAACGTCCAACCCTGAGGTACTCAGATCCTGCTGATGCTAGCCCCTGCAATATTTGTGAGCGGTACTACTACGCCAGAGTTACCGCCATAAGCAGTTTTATACCAATCAGTACATTGCAATCGTGACCGGAATTTTTGATGTAAACCTTGTAATCTTAAACGGGGGTGTCGAATAAATAATTCATCCACTTATGATTAAATACTTCGAGCCCAGAGCTATAACTAGCTATGGAAAATAATGGATAACTAGAAGATTCTGTGCCACTGTGATCGTCGGTATATTAATACGTCCAGGTTAAATAACATTTGATTTGATTATTAACAAAAATAGAATTGCTTAGATATCTTCGCTTTACAGAAAAAGGTGTTGCTTCAAATCTGAAAATAAATAATGTAATAAAGAAAAGTCACAAAAAACTCATGAAAATAACAAGTAAAATATAATGACTACAATCAGTTTTATTAAGATACTTAATTTGGATTATAAGGATGATCTCTTAAAAACTAATGTTAGTAATTCTTAATTAACTGCCTTAAACTATAATGTGAACTAATTAACAATATGAAATACCTGAAGTAACTTCTTTCACATTTTGGGTGTTATTGGAACTTCAGCAGATAAGGAAATGCTGTCTACTCATCATTTTCAATTTATTGCGAAATTTTGATGGAAGTTGAAGTAAATATCAGATTGATATGCTGGTAATTCCCAATATATAGAAATTTCTTTATAAACCTCCAAACTGAATTGATTTTTTAGGATTCAAAGTAAAATTTTGTAATTGAAATCCCACTTCGCAGCAGCCAAGCTATCGCACCATCTTGCAAAGTTAACGTTAAAATAAAATTAAACCCAAAGTAAAATAAGTGGTATGAGTATAACTAAGGTTGAGTTGCCTCAAATGTAGATGTCTCAAATTTCAGTGTGATAAATTTAGAAACTCGCCACATAAATGTGGCACTCTAAATAAAAAAGAAAGCAAAGCGAAAATGGCTTCTACCTAAACACGTAGTTCAAGAAATGAATCAATGACGCTCAAAGCAACCCTGTGCAATGACCGAAAATGACTCAAAGCGCGGAAAGGGATGTGCAAACGTATTGAAATAATTTATTAAAAGTAATTTCTTTACGCCAATAAGGTATGCAACTAACGCTACATGAAATGCACATAAGATGCCAATATGAACCTAAATTTTAAACATTCATAAAAAGTTTGTTACAACCTAGTATTGTCGTATTAAAAACAAATTTAAGGGAGAACTATGGTATAGTAGTGACCAAATCTACAGAAAGTACCTGAAGCGTTTTTTGATGGGGGAGTGCCCACTGAAAGCTCTTAACTTGCATTGAATATATTATTCAATATTTAATATTAAAATGCACTTTATCTGGCCTTGCACACAGACCCTTTTATATCCTTTACATCCAAATACATGTGAAATTAAATGACATCACTGTTCAACGTACTAGCCTCACTTTATATTAAATTAAAAAGGATTGTAAACTCACATATTAACATCATGTTCTTTTACTTGGACTGCTTCCCCTTGACGGCGTTCCACTTCTAACTTGGCTTTGCTTTGGATGCCAGTAAATAAATCCCACGATGGATAATCTGCAGCTTTGCTTATTCTTCAAGAGATTTGGAAAACAGAAGCACTTAACTTTAAAGAAATAATAATTGGCTCGTAGGTAATTGCTTTAAATAATAGCAATAATTTTATATGTATTTCTCTTAATTGGGTTTTGCCAATACTCGGTTAATTTATTTCGATTTGAAATTAAAACACGAAATTACTTCGTTAATAAAAGAATTTTATTTACAATCGAGAATATTCACACGTTATTATTTACAATATCTGTTTTATATTAACAGAAGCCCGTTATAAATATACGATAACCATACTTATGTGCGTGATGTTTTCGCTTTTTAGGTTATCCGATTCTTTTACCTAGATTAATTTTAAATTTGACGGGCATTTTAGTGTATGGTCATACTTTGAGAAAAATCAGAAGAGAGTGAAAAAATCCCAAATTACAACCTTACATAACTTTTCAGTACAAACAGATATTTCCACAGTAATATACCAATATACATAAAAACTTATTGATCTGTGATTGGTCCAATTCATTTGTGAAAATGTAAAATTTCTGTTTTTAGTCATAACTTCTTTAGTTATGGACCAATTTCAAAAATAAAAGCATTTTCATAATCTAGACTTCATTTTTGACCTTTTGATACCATATGACCGGATTTCTTTAACATTTAAAATTTTATCATTCATTCATACCTAATTCTGAAAACTATTTTTACTTAAAACTAAATTATTCTATGTTCCATAGAAAAACTAATAATAGAAATGGAATCAGTGACTCAAACTACATAGACATACACCTATTTCCAATGTGAAATGCCTATTTTAATACAAGTTCTATATCAAGTTATGATACCTTTCCAGTATAACCTCAATTTGCAGTTTTTCCATAAAATTTACACTTACAATGTTAAATTTGATGTGAGCACTTTCGAAGCACTTGAATAAGTAAGTTTACTTCATTATCTTTATACTTTTGACTTATATTATTTTCTTTACTTGCACCCCACTTTATTGACTTAAATTGTAAAGATAAACATAGAAATATGAAACTTTCCCCTAATGCTGCCATCTTTCACATCTGCTAACTCATACGTGATATTATTATAATTTTTATTTACCTTGTAAGGACCTTCGTACGGTAATAATAATAACAACTTCGCACATATTTTGTTCGATCTGTCGGTTACATGTAATCTCTTAATAATTACTAAATCATCTCCTTGAAATTTTACCTTCCTCTTGTACTTATTCAAAATCTTCAGAAGTCTCTTCCTAGCTTCTTGTATTAATTATTCTATCTCAACTTCTTCTGGTTTTTGTCCCCGCGGCCTTTCTGTTTTGATCCTTTTCATCAGTGTAATTGGTGGTACTTCTGTCCTAATATTAGGTACCTAGTTTACGTATTTTTCTATAATTCCCAAATATATAACACAAGCATTATGCTTTTGATGTTTCAAGATTCTTGAAAAATTTATGACCTCTTTTATGTATCTCTCCACTGGATTAGCCAGAGGATGTCGTATCGAACAGAAATACATTTTTATTCCCAACTCTTCAAACTTCTTAAGAAATTTTTTACTACGGAAATACATCGCATTGTCTGCTAGAATTGCTTTAGGTTTTCCACTCGTTTATAAATTTTTCCAATGGACTGAATCGTTGTACAGGGTCTGCTTGGATATAGCTTTATAAATTTAGAGAAATCATCTACGACGACCAATATATTCTTGTGACCATTCTGTCCTGGAACTAAATTCCCTATGTAATCAATTGCCACCATCTCCAAGGGATCCCTTAATACCTTAATACTTTTTACTATATTATTATTTGTATAATTCTTTTCCTTGGCTAATATGCACAGTTCATAATTGTTTACAAATCTCTTAATCATCACTAAATCTTTTCTTGCATAATAATTTTCCCTGAACATCATCCATACCTGACGTACTCCCAGGTGTCCATAGGTTTTGTGGATATCCTCTATGATTTCCTCTGCCAATTCTTCATCTACTACTGTCAATTTCTTGCGATTTAAATCTTTAACAATCACATCTTCAATATTTTATAATTCCTTTCAACTCCAAAATTTTCCTTTTAAAATCGCTAACTTGTCTGTTGCTTGATATTCTAATATTTTCTCGTTTGTATAACATGCTTTAATATTCCCTTCCGCACATATCTTTTCTGCTTAGGGCGTCCGCTACGATATTTAATTTCCCTAGTCTGTGTTTAATTTCAAATTCATACTATTCAAGTAAAAATGCCCAATGGTACATTCAATTATTATTAAAATTGGTGCTTTTTAGAAACGTAACCTCAGAATTGTCGATTTCGATGCTGAACTTACTTCCCAATAAATAGAATCTTAATTTATTGACTGCGTAAACTATAGCTAATGGTTCCTTCTCCGCAATTGTATACTTCTGCTCGTATGGCTTCAACAATTTTGACAAGACACACAATGGAACCTCTCCTTTATCCTGTATCTGGCTTAATTCAGCTTCGATTGCGAAGTATGAAGCATAAGTTTTCTATATGAGTGGAACATTAAAATTGAGATGCCTCAATGTAAGGTTTCTGTATAGACTTTCATTGACGTTGACAAACGCTCCTTCTATCCTATCCTCCTATTTCCATCGCACGCTTTGACTTAATAATTCTGTCAATGGTAATGATATTTCTGCATAGCTGGGAATAAATTTTCTGTAGTAATTCATGACGCCTAAGAAAGCTCGTAATGTTCTGAAATTTATTGGTCTGGGATAATTCCCAAATTCAACTAAACGCTCTTCATTGACCTTAACTCTATTCTGTCCTATTTCATACCCTAAATACATTACTTGTTCCCGTAAAAACTGACAATTTTCTATATTGAGTTTCAATCCATTTTATGCGAATGCCTCCAAAATTACTTTTAAATGTTTCATATGTTCTTCAAGATCTTTGCTAAATATCAGGATGTCATGTATGTATTGCATACAGAAATCTTCATAACGATTCAATATTTGGTGCATCGCTCTAACTAAAGCTGTCGAAGAGGAATTTAGTCCAAATGGGACTACATTAAATTGAAATATATCTCCCTCGATACTAAATCCAGTATATCTTCTACATGATTTTTCTAATAGAATCAGCCAAAACGAATTTCTTAAGTCTAGTTTTGTAAAAATCTTTTTATTCCACACATTACTTTAAAGAATATCAGTATTTTGCGGATCTTCATATTGCGGTTTCGTTCTTTAATTGAGCTTCCTGGCATTTAAACATAGCCGAATGCCATAATCTTTCCTTTTCACTACAACGATTGGATTAATATAACTGGTTTTCGACCTCTCAATAAACCTATCCTCCAACATGTCAGCCACTTCTTTCTTTACTTGTTCATGTCTTGAATAAGGTATGGGGTAGATCTTATTATGAAAGGGTGTATGATCCTCAATTTATACTTTATGCTCGTACCGTTTGGCCAAACCAGGCTTCTCGTCTATTAATGTCAAGTCACTTTTGATTAAATCAATGACTTGTGGTTTAAATTCTTTATAGTTTTCTTCGAATTGTACATGGCTTACAATATTTTCTACCTTTATGAATTGAATACTTCTCATATTCACACTAACTGCATTATTTATCAAATTCAATGTTTCTTCCCCCACTAATACTTTATTATTATCGGCATCAATTACCATTTTCATTTTCTTAATTATATCTATACCGATAATCATATCCATGCTTAAATTAGCAGTAATAAGCCATTGTGTCGCGTAAATTTCTGTACCAATTTTCACATTCGTACTTAACATCCTACTGATGACACTGATTTTTCTGTTGGTCTCCGCATAAACTTCCATCTTCTTAACTTTCATTATTTCTCTTTTGAATAGTTCTGCATATTTTACAATAAACTCTTCTTTAATTAATGAACTCTCCGACCCCTTATCCACTAAAGCCTTCACGTTAATGTTCTTCACTTCCACGTTGATGAATGGTAATACTTTTTGAGGTGAATGTTCTTGTTGACAGCCTTGTTCTACATTGATAAATTCTTTTGGGTGTTGATATTTGGTGTTTATGTTAACAACGAGGAAGCTCCTTACTAGAAATTTGTCGTATGTTCATTTTAATTTGTCGCCGCTTGATTACTTTTGTCTGTTTTCTGATTTTACACACTTACGTGATTGTAGTTGACTCTTCTGTTTTGACTTTTAACTATCTCTTGATAATCGCTTCTCCTGTCACTCCTCGGTGCTTCTCTTCTTGTATTATCTTGAATGTTTTGTGAGACAATATTCTCAGATATATTGTCCTCCAACTGTCTGCTTAGGTATTGTACCATGGCTGCTTCACTAATAGTCGGTGAAAAATATCGCGCAATCTGATACTTTTTCATTATGTAGATATATTTCCATGGGCATTCTTACATTTTTGTTATGTCTTGCCCTGGAGAACTCTTCCCTTATCATATTTTGTTGGATTTCATTGTTCGTTAAATTACTCCTGCATTTCCTCCTTTACGACATTTATCCTTTTATTGGTATCACTCACTTCCTTTTTAATCTCCAGATTTTCTTTGCTAATTTTTGTATTTATTCTATCTCATTTTTCCATCTCTTGTTCTTGATTCAGTTGCATATTCATCCATATTTTGCTATTTTCATTATGCCCTTAATTTTGCATCTTCCGGCTGGCATTTCCTTGCAAATCTGTAAATTTTTTATTTATCTCGTCATTTTCATATTTCCACTCCGCCATTTGTTTCGATATCTTTTCCTCTAACTTTCCTATTTTGTTCCAAATTATTCATTTGTTCTGATTCAATCATATTTCATATTTTTCGGATTAGTCGCCTTTTCTCCTTGTGGAAAATGTTTTCGTCTCATATTCTCTTGATCTGACATTTTTGTTCCCTCTTCTGAACGTTTACCTTGTGCTATTAAATTTATTTCTGTAGGACCGTACTACCCGATCTCGTTATTCTTACGTCTTTATTTTCCATACAGAGACCTTCCCAATATTTGGTTTATTATTTATCTCGTCATTTTCATATTTCCACTCCGCCATTTGTTTCTATATCTTTTCGTCTAACTTTTCCATTTTCTCTTCTTTCCTATTTTGTTCCAAATTATTCATTTGTTCTGATTCAATCATGTTTTTCGGATTAGTCGCCTTTTCTTCTTGTGGGAAATGTTTTAATCTCATATTCTCTTGATCTGACATTTTTGTTCCCTCCTCTGAACGTTTACCTTGTTCTATTAAATTTATTCCTGTAGGACTGTACTACCTGATCACTAAGGCTGGGATTTTTAGGTACTAAAAACATAAAAAATAGTTAGGTTTAATAGGTATCAAAAACTGCAAAATAGGTACAATGCTTTGTAAGTTAGGTACAATAAATTAAATTTAAGTGCAAAAAAAAAAAGGTAAAAATTCAAAAGGTAACTCAAAATAAAACACTTCATATTCATGAAAAATTTATTTTATACAAAACTGACCGCTCTGATCAAGTGGTAGCTAATGCTGCCTATTCTTTATTGTTACTGTGACATACTAAAATTTTTTCAATGTTGTCAGAATTCATCAAACTATGACGCTTGTCAGTTAAAATGTTTTTATATAAGGAAAATGATCGTTCAACATCGCAAGATGTAACTGGTATAAACTGAAAAGCGTTTGCATCATTAGCTGTCAAACCGTCCGGTAATGGAACCTCTTCTCCAGAATAAATTTTAACTAAACTGTTAATTGCATCAAAACCAGGATTTCTCTTGATAACATCTTATAATTTTTTTTAACAATAGAGCCCACCCTTCCTTCACACAGTATATGAAATTTAACATTATTGAATATTTTCATCGATTCCTTAAGCGACAAACCTACTGATTCCAATTTTGTTATACTTTCAGAAATGATTTTGAAGTTAGTAGCAATATATACAAGTTGACTATGTACACCAGATGTAGAAAAATATTCTTGTGCTTTTTGTATGCAGACTTCTGACGTAGAATCAAAGCCCATTACAACCTTAAACAGACCGATTTAAATTTAAACAGAATAAAACACAAAAAACAGAAAACTAACCTGCTTAATACCATCAAAATTTTCACAATAAAGAGCCACTGTATTTAGCCATGTTCCCCACCTGGTTAAAATGGGTTCAGGAGGCAAAGGTGTATTGGGTAGCATTTCACGATACACCTGGACTCTAAGTGGGGCTTTTAAAAAGATTTTCTTTGTATTTGATATTAATTGGTTCACTTCTTCAAATTCATTGCGTATAGTTTCACATATACGATGGAGTGCATGTGCCAAACATGTAAAATGAATAAGTTTAGGGTAAAAAATCTTGAGGCTGGATGAACATTTTAGCATGTATGCTGCCGCATCAGAGTAGAACAGTCGGACTCTATCGTATTTAATTCCTTCAGGCCACAAAATAGTTATAAACATATTAAATACATCTTTATAGTTTTAATAAATTTACGATTAAATCGCACTTACACAGAGAATCATTTATGAACCGGGCTACAGTAGCATGGTTGGTTTTATCTAACACCCGGCATGCGAGCAAATGTGGAACACCAGGTCCTTCTGCAAAAACTTTTCCCACAATTAAATTTGCAATATATCTACCGACGCTATCTGTGGTTTCATCAGCACAAATCCAAATATCGCAATTTCCAATATCTCTGCGTATCTTTTCAATTGCCTTAAAAATAAGGTTAGAATTTTGAAAACCTAATGTTAGTAAATCGATGAAGATAAATTTACCTGATCGTAACATTTTGGTAGATAGTTTTTTGATAATGTTGTTCTATCTGGAACAGTTTTTCCGCAATACCTTTCCAGAAAGTTTTTAAATTGTGGGCAGTCTAATTTCGCCCACGGTATGTTTGCCGCAACAAAGGCGTTGCACATGTCTAAGTAAAACCGAGATTTTTCACTTAAAGAAGGATTTTCGTTAATTTGCGATTGCTTCTCCGATTTATTTCGATGTTGTTTATGTTTCTTGCTTTCCTCATGTTTCGTTAAGTGAGATTTCTGTTCAGAAGGAATCTGAAAGCCACAAGAAACTAATTTTTAATCTAAACCTAACCCTATTTAATTTTATACTTACAACTTTAGAACAAACTCTGCAAAATAATGCATTTCCGTCTATGCGAAACTCTTTTTCTTTGCCTTTAAGCCAGTCAGTTACTAAGGCCACTTTCTTTTGTTTCGCTTTAGGCATCGTTAATGCTAAAATTTAATTATATTAACTGAAACTGCACATATAAGTAGGTATATAATGAAATGACACGTTAAGTATCGGATAGCAAATTTTTTTTGATAAAGTAGCTCACGTACCAGCGCCGGACATATCAATATTTGTTACAGAAAAAGTTTAAATTAGGTACTAACCTTACAAAATAGGTATCATTTCTAAAAAGTGACAAAATAGGTAAAAACAGGTGTAATCAAATTAAACTTATATGATAGCTGGTTTCCCGATCCAAATTCTGGTATAATAAAAAACGCAATCCTAGGAACTGTGGCAAATAGGTATTTAAACTAAAATCCCAGCTCTACTGATCACGTTATTCTTACGTCTTTATTTTCCATACAGAAGCCTTCCCTATATTTGGTTTATTATTTATCTCGTCATTTTCATATTTCCACTCCGCCATTTGTTTTTATATCTTTTCCTCTAACTTTTCCATTTTCTCTTCTTTCCTATTTTGTTCCAAATTATTCATTTGTTCTGATTCAATCATGTTTTTCGGATTAGTCGCCTTTTCTTCTTGTGGAAAATGTTTTCGTCTCATATTCTCTTGATCTGACATTTTTGTTCCCTCCTCTGAACGTTTACCTTGTGCTATTAAATTTATTCCTGTAGGACCGTACTACCTGATCTCGTTATTCTTACGTCTTTATTTTCCATACAGAAACCTTCCCTATATTTGGTTTATACCTTAATTTTATACTAACTTTCAATAAAATGAAAACTCAATAACAACTGAACAAACTTACAATTACTTTTTTTAACACTGAACTAAATTGATCCTATTTTTACAATAACTTTTCAATTCAACCAATGCTCTTGACGTGTTATCTTTAATTTAAACTACTAACTTAATTTCGCGACCGTTGCGGTAACCAATTAATGTTGAACTGGATTGAAATTAAGATATGCTTTTTGTCCCACGATTGAGCGCCATAATTTTTTACGATGAATACAAATTTTGGATAAAATTAATTGTGCCCCACGTTACTAAGCATACATTTATTTGTGATGTAATGATTATTTAATTATAATAATAGAAATTTACTTGCACTATAAATTTGTAGTGAGATGCCAGAATTAGTATCGTTATATGTTTAAATTGTTGGTCGCCATCATCAAAATATTTGATGAAATATTAATCATAATTGTACTTGCCTCGACGAGCTTTATCGCCGGTATTCGTACTGGGGTTAGGGTTCAATTGCGTGTTTAGTTAAATCTGTATTTATACATTAATTCCTTCCAAAATAAATTCAGGTATAAATAACGAATGATTCAAAATATGTGTAATATTAATGTGTATAGATATTGAGCATTATAAGTAGCTATTTTGCAAGTTACCCGCATGCGAGTTCCATAGATAATCTTTGTAATTGTACGTGAATAACATAGATGATGAAATTGCTAAATTTAATGTAAGTATGTTTTTTCTATTCAAATAATACCGAATTATCATAAATTTAATATTCAAATACACTATTTACAGTCTTGTACACAGACCTTTTTATATCTTTCACATCCAAATACATGTGAAATTAAATGACATCACTATTCAACGTACTAACCTCACTTTCTATTAAATTAAAAAGGATTGTAAACTCACATATTAACATCATGTTCTTTTAGTTGGACCGTTGATTGATTAGTCAATGGTTGGACTGATTCCCCTTGACGGCGCTCCTGTTCCAACTTGGCTTTGATTTGGACGCCAGTAAATAAATCCCACGATGAATGATCTGCAGCTTTGCATATTCTTCAACAGCTACAATTATATAATTATTCTGCAGCATTGGAACTTTATTTTATCGAAATTGATGGCTGCCTTGCTTCGCTTACACTTGGAAAACAGAAGCACTTAACTTTAAAAGAATTATTGTTTCAAAACAATAATAATTGCCTTCTAGGTAATTAAATAATAGCAATAACTTTATGTTAATTTGTCTTAGTTAGCTGTTGCCAATACTGGGTTAATCTATTTCGATTTAAAATTAAAACACGACATCACTTCGTTAACAAAAGAATTTTATTTACAGTCGACAATATTCACACGTTATTATTTACATCTGCTTTTTATTAACAGGAGTGCATTATAAAAGTACCATAACCACACTTATTATTTAATTTACTATTATGACAACGTTTGTTTAAGATGTATTCAGTTTTTAGGTTATCCGATTCTCTTACCGAGGTTAATTTTAAGTTTGACATGCATTTTAGTGCATGTTCATACTTTGAAAAAAATTAGAAGAGAGTGAAAAATTCCCAAGTTACATCCTTATATAGCTTTTCAGTACAAACAAATATTTCCATAATATTATGCCATAGTGAGCCTAAGCACTCGATTAAGTAAGTTTACTTCATTATCTTTGCACTTTTGCACTTATATCAATCTGAAGTTTTACAAATCCTTTTAATTTTAGTCTTTTTAACATATCGATGCCATGCATATATGTCCATCTATGTTTCAGAATAGCAGATCGCTGTGGTAGAAATTGGATTATACATGTATACTTAATTAAAGGCATATTATATAATGAAAATGTGTGTTTTTAAATTCCGTCATTGCTCGTACATTCATATTGTGAACTTTTTTTGTGTCATTTAATTATGCTCATGCTCAATGTCATTGAAATTGGAACTACATAGCTAATAACTTGCTCTGTTACTAATTATATGCCTAGATTTAAGTTATATTATAATTTTGCACACTGCGCTTTACCATATGTGCACGTTTTATTTGAATGCAATTATGTTACATTAATTTTTTCTTTAACTCAAGCTTGTATCCTTCTATCCCCATTATTTTGCTTATTTTAATTCATCTCAACAAATATATATATATATATATATATATATATATATATATATATATATATATATATATATATATATATATATATATATATATATATAATATAATTACAGTGAATTACTGTAGGTACCACCTTTTTAATTTAAACAACGAATAAGTGCAACATTCAATTATTTTTTGGGACTACATTATTGGAATAAAAGTTTTTGGTCCTATTTTGTGGATTATTGCTACCTATATAAAATTTGTGTATGTATAACCTTTCTTTTACAGGGACCCTATCCAACTATCTATCTCATTGTATAATTACTTCTCCGTGTTGTGAGTTACCATTCCTGTTTCGAGTTTTGAGGAAAGGGTTCCTTTTTTGTACTTTACTCGTGGCGTCCAAATTTCTGTCCTTCGTTCTACATACGTACCTTTCCTTCCTTTCTCTCTCGGACTTCAATGATTCCCATGCATCCAAGTGCACTCTAGCTGCTAGTCGAGGTGCCCTTCTCCCTCTTCTTTCTATTCCTATTTCCTTTTTTTTTTGAATACGTGGTCAACAGCGGTGCACGTTACAGATCACGCAGCCTTGTCGCACACCTTGCTCAATATTAAAGTTTTTCACTCACACCTCCTCTCACCCTAACACATTCCCGACTACCATTTTATACTGCCCTTATTCCATTTATTAGACCTTTATTTACGTCATGTTCATTTAATATTTCCCACTGCTTCTCCCTATTGACTCTGTCGTATACTTTCTCCAGATCTAATACCGCACAGTACAGTTTCCTTTTTACCCTTAAACACATTTCGATCACCTGCTGAAGAGCAACCATCTGATCGTCACATCCTCTCCCTGGCATGAAGCCACCCTGCATATCCCAAATCTTAGTATGTGTAGTTTCTTGTCCTCTATCAATCAGTATTCTTCCAAATACTTTACCAGGTACGCTGGGGAAACTAATTCCTCTGTAGTTCTTACAATCACTCTTGTTCCCTTACCCTTATAAAATGATCGCGCTCTTCCAATCCCTCGGCACTTTTCCACACATAAGGCATACATTGAATAATTCACACAATCTTCGTATAAGTTTTGCACCCCTATACATTACTGATTTTATCTACGCCTACTCCCTCGCCGTTTTTCAACCTTTCTACCCTTTTCTCTACCCCGTTTATCCCAATATCCTCAGTTTCATTCACCATTCCTTCTAAATTCTCCTTATTTAACCATGCAGTCTTATTTTCCACACTACTGTACAGACTGTCCCAAATTCGAAGGCAAGCATGGAGATCTCGCTTATTATAAGAGATAGGATATAGGTTTAAATTCGCCACTTTTGCTAAATTCGATGCCGAGTAATAATCTGAAAAGAAATTTTAGCTAATTCGAATGGATTTGGTTTTATGCTCAAAAAACAAAAAATTTCGATTTTCGTTTCTCGCGTTTGGCCACCTTATTATTAGGAATTTTCAGAATTCGATTAAACATTATTAAGGCACCTTTTTACGCACAATACTAATACGGTATTAAAAATATTATGTGACGTTTCGTTTATTCTCAACCATCATCAGGTTTATTTTTTCTTATGGGGGTTAAGATATATTTTTATGTCGTTGGTTGGAGAATGTTATGCTGATTTTAGCAATATGTAACACTTTATGGTTTGATCGACTGCGAACTAAAATAATGAGAAAAATGCGAAGAACAAAATTCCGCCTTCTTGGATCCAGCAAGGACTAATTATAGTAGTTCTACTTATTTAATTTGTTAAACTCGTTAGAACATCCAAAAAAATATAAAAACAGTTAGACAATTTAAAAAAAAACATTAACAAACAATTCAAACAAGTAGGTCTATGCAACACGGTCATAATAGCGACAACGCAAATGTATCTTTAGGTAACAACAAAATAATTACACAGATAAACAAACAAAAATTATTATAATAGATGTTCGAACAAGTCTCCTCCTTCTTGAATACAGTAACGAATTCTTCTTCTTCAATTGTTTACGCTTCTTTGAATGGTTCGCCTGGGAATTTGACGATGTTCATTAACAACCCTATTCTGGAGTTCTTCTATGTTTTGCGGTGGCGTCTTAGAAATAATATTTTTTAAATAGCCCCAGAAGAAGTAATCTAAAGGGGTTAAATCTGGAGTTCTTGCTGGCCACCTAAGTGGTCCCCTATTTCCCATCAATTCATCAGGAAATTCGCCGTTAAGATATTCACTTATTATCACAGTATTATGAGGAGGAGCTCCGTCCAAGTGCCACCAGAGAGTTCATCTTTCGTTTAGCGGAACATCATCCAAAAGGTCTGACATTTCCTTTGTTAGAAATGCGAGGTAGCGTTGAGACGTTAGGATACCTTCGTAAATAATTGGCCCAAGGAGCCTATCCTTCTAGATTCCAACCCACACATTAAAGGATCGGTGGCCTTGTCCTCGCATTTGTCAGTTAATTCGTGGATTTTCAACGGACCAGTAGTGCTCGTTATTACGATTAAACATTCCATTAGTGGAAAAATTGCACACATCCGTCCAAATTATTTGATTGAGAAAGTTGCGATTTTCCAGCATTTTGGTATTAAGTTGGTTACAAAAATCCAACCGTCCCCAGGCCGAAGAGTTTGACTAACGTGTAACTTAAATGGTTTATAACGGTGTTGCTTTAACACTCGCCAAACTGTCGTTTTTGGTACTTCAATAGTTTCCTCTATTTCTCTGGGAGACGTTGAAGGATTTTCTTGAACCTAAGATGGATAACATAAAGTCATAACTCTCCAAAAAAAATGTCTGCTGAAATTAGCAGTGAAGTGAGTGGAAATTCTTATAATTAGTATAATACTAACAAATAGTACCTGATGTAATATTTCTTCTTCGGCATCTCTGTCTAGTCTGCTACCATATGCATTTCGAGGTTTCTGAAAACATCCAAATTCTCGCAAATTTTGGTCTAAATTTAAAAAATATCTCTGGTTTAGTTGTTGCCTCTCCGGACATTCCTCTAAATATCTTTGTTCTGCTCTGACACTATTTCTATTGCAGCTATAAAATATCCTTATCATGTCTCGTTTTTCTGAATTTGAAAACATTCTAAAGAAACTTGCAAATTTTAAAGCACTAACACGAAGGATCTTGCAGTTATTACCCTTTTTACAATTAGAAAATTACATGGCAAAAGCCAACTCCTGAGTTTTGTTTGATTCATGGGTATCGTGATTATGTAATATTTAGTTTTTAATTTAAGAGTATTTTAGTTCGCGGTCGATTAAACCATGAAGTGTTATATATTGCTAAAATCAGCATAACATTCTCCATCAAACGCCATAAAAATATGTCTTAACCCCGATAAGAAAAAATAAACCTGATGATGGTTTAGAATAAACAAAACGTCGCATAATATTTTTAATACCGTATTAGTATTGTGCGTAAAAAGTTGCCTTAATAATGTTTAATCGAATTTTGAAAATTCCTAATAATAAGGTAGCCAAACGCGAAAAACAAAATTCGAAATTTTTAGTTTTTTAAGCATAAAACCAAATCCATTAGAGTTAGCTCAAATTTCTTTTCAGATTATTACTCGGCATCGAATTTAGCAAAAGTGGCGAATTTAAACCTATATCCTATCTCTTATAATAAGCGAGATCCCCATGCTTGCCCTCGAATTTGGGACAGCCTGTACAGCTTTCGGAATTATTCTGGCCAGCATTTCCTCACTTCACAATCGTCCCGTACTACTTCGTTGCTTGTATTGATCACTCCTGCAGCGTTCTGTTTTGGACCACGTTTTGTATTTGGACCCATTTCCAGAAGAGTTTTTTGTTTCTCTCAAAGTCATTCTGAATTTTTTCTCCTTCCACAGCCATCACGTCCTCTTTACTTATTCTCACTGCCTCCTTCGCTTCTTTGTTTCTTAATGTGTACGCATCATACAATCGCTTTTTCTCAATCTCATTTTTTGCAGCAATCATTGCCATGTATGCATCTTTTTTCTTACATACTGCCCTTCTTACCGACTCATTCAACGAAGCACTTTTTTTCTTATCTACCTAGAGTCGCCCTTCCACATATTCGCACGGTACAATTGACAACACAGTTTTTCAATCTTATCCATGCACTTTCAACGTCAGTGTCTTTTATTTGTTCGTTCCACACTGTTTCATTCACATTCAACTCTTTACTCACAGCATTTGCGTATTTCATTCTCGCACCATTATCCACTAATTTGTCTACCCTAATTTTGGACGTTCGCATACATTTCTTTTCCTTCTCCAGGCCCACTTTTGCCATAAACACACTCTCGATATAATCAAAAGTGGTCCGATCCACACTGCGTACATCATTTTTGCATTGCCTTTGTGTCTTTTACATGGTGTCTAAGTCGTTCACCATTTACATTGACTCTTTGTTCTCCAAACTTTCCTAGAACGCATTCAGAACGTTCTCTCTGTACTCCTACCCATCCGTTCATATCCCCCACTATCATCACTCTTTCGTTTGGATTACATATGTTCAACACGTTCTCTACTTCATTCCAGAAGTTCTCACGCTCCTGGTCTCTTTCTCTATTCACCGGTGCATTGCATGCAATCAGAAAAATTCTTCGAAACCCCACTTTTATTCTAATACATATTACCCGGGGAGATACCAATTCGCACTGTTTAATACATCCTTTCGCTCTTTCAATTACGATCACCCCAACTCCTTTTGCGCCATAGTAGGTAATATTAGAGAATTCTGGAACACACCACAATTCCAAGGTCCCACATTTCCAAGGTTACCACATTTCAAGGTCCCACCCGCCCAAGGTTACGCAATAACTAGGTCATGTTTACATAAAACTTTCCCAAGGTCGCATATTTCTAATAATACCACACTGTAAGGTGTAAAAAATACGAAGGTCACTAACACTCAACAAATTCGGAAGGTTATTATCGCACCCTGCTACTCAAATAGACTCTTCTATGACACCACACTTAAAAACCAAATTAAAAAAAGATAATGATATGCTAATATATTTATTTGTTGTATGTACAAATGTAATCAGTGTATTATTCAGATATATGATTTTCTCTAGGAATAAAACATTTTGATTTAGTACAAGTGCATAAGGTCCTTTCCACTTCTGTAGCATTACACCTGCGAGGACGTGGTGCAAGTAATTGAGCGTACGTGCAGTATGGTGCCCATCGGAGGTACTCCTGTGGCGGAGTGTCAGATGACCGCCATTGCTTTATTCGAACTCCACACATGAAGCATTCAACCGTATCGTCCGAAGGTGCTCCTCTAGAGGACTAGCAGATGATAGTATAACATCACAGTATGATTGATATATTTGAGCATATACAGAGTGTGGTGTGTCTGTCTGTCTGTCCGTCTCTCTGTCTGTCTGTCTGTCTATCTGTCTGCATCTCTAACAGTCTGTTTGTCTGTCTGTATAGTATTCGCCACGTTCAGTCAGTTAATGTCGGTCTGTATGGTCTGGAGTCGCTCTATTGGGGTCGAAGTTTTTCTGTAAATAAATCATAAGTACAATGAGAGCTCTATCAGTTATACTTACTACGCCTATCTCGATCAATTGCAAAGACCACTTGTCGAAGAGCTGCATTACGAACTCGGATGTGTTCATAAAGTCCACCAATCTCTTTGACAGTTTCCAGTATCATCTCCAGATGTACAGTGGAGTGATCATACCCACTTAGTATAGCTAGGCTTATAACACTATGCCAGTCAAGGTATAATAATACCAGCCTAGTGTGGACCTGGTCGAGCTGCTCTTCTAGAGAGCTCTACATAATCACATCATAATTCCGGACGAATGGCACTATGGTTGTCAGCTGGAATGAAAGAAAGAATGTGAGGCGGTCCCATGTGATACCATGTGCGTAGAATAGCCAGTATCATCCGGAAATAATTAGAAACGCAGAATTGCGTTGAGTGACACTGTCTCCCGACACCATCGCCCACATAACGCTGTATAGGGGTAGAATCACACTGCTACCAATGGTAATAGGGATATGTATAGCCCAAAATCAGTCATCGTCAAGTTCTTCGTCGTCATTGTCTTGCACGTCGTCAGAGTTTTCGTTATTTCCGTGACCCTGGACCTGCGGAGCGACGTCTGGAGCACTGCCATTGTCATTGTTCTCGTCCTGTATGCCGTTATATGACTGTTACTGAGTACTTAGTTGTTGTACTACGTCTGACAGTTCGTGAGCGCTACTTTCCAATTGTTGCATGTTGTTTGTGAGAGTGTTCATAAAGTTCTCCTCTTCGCTACTCTCTTCAACGATCATTTCGTTACAAAAATCAGTACGTGTTTCGCGAAGTAGTCCTTGTTGTTGTAATCCATCATTGTCATAGTCGTCGGAATCACAGCTGTAGGCAAGGTCCATGTCTACGTGGGAGTCGTATTCACGAGTGTTGAGGTAATCGTTCCCAACACAGGAAGGACATACTCCCTCAACACTGGATGATATGCTATACTCGTCTATGTCAATAGGTAGTGATGTGTCCTCGTCACTGATAGTAGTGATTTCGGCATTAGTCATGTCAAGTAGTACTGTATTCGCATCAGGATTGTAATCTTGTAGATAGTCCAGGACTACGGTCGTCAGTTCACAAATTTCGTCGTCGCTGGTTTGGGCGTCCACGATAATAGGAAAGGATGCTAGCGGAATAAAGTTGAAGGGATACAGGAGTTCCCCAGGCGATGGATAACGGGGGGGGGGGGGTTATCAGAAACTTGTAAAAACAAAAAAAGAAATCAGACGTTCGAAAAAAAAAGTAAAAACAAAATTTGGTGGTTTTTACCTGGGGAGCTGATGGGGAACTTGCTCTTGAAGTCATTGCATGTTCAGTAGTGTCAACTACTAATAATTTGTACGGTTTTCGTTTTGCTAAATATAAGTGTTTCCCCTACTAAAAACAACGTTTTTCATGCATTTTAGGGGACATTTTTCAAGGTCTTAAAACTTACTTTATGAACTTAGAATCATTTTCAATAAAATCTTTAAGGGACTTGTAAAATGCACAAACGTTATTTTTGCATGCCTTCATCTTTTTTATATTAATAGTAGTAATCATTTTTAGATGCTGTAAACCCAAGTGTAGCCATCACCGTAGTGGAAAATACTACGTCAACCGTAAACAGAGGTAATAAAGCGCTTTCATGTATTATCGCAACTAATGAGTAATTTAAATCTTTTTGCTTTTAAGTAGGTCATGATCATGCGTGGATTATGATCGTCCCGTAGCGGTGGGTGGACGAGTTAACATCATAAGCTACGTTGTGATACTACCGCGGGATGACACTCCCATCCTGAGGAGGTTTCTGGGAGAACGACCTCATACGAATCACGCACAAGATGTGATGGAGCTGTTCCAGGAAGGAGGTGCTGCCGGTGGCCCGGTGGAGATCGGACAGTATTTCGACCAGGATAACTGTGAAATAGCGTTGCGGTCTTTGGATACACTACCTCTAGCTGACGATTTGGAATTGGTATCACGCACGTAGGCAGACGTGGACGAAATACTGCTACCCTACAACCTGTACATGAGTCGTATGAGAGGATGCAGTCACCCGTGAGTGAAGATCAGGTAGTATTGCATTATGTCTTAAGTCCTGATCGCATTGCAGAGTTTTGGAATGAATGGTCCCACTTGCGAAAGAGCGTTCATCGTCAAGCGCTGTGGCGCAGCCGGTACTGGGAAAGAGGAATCTCCGATTACTCTGACATCTGCATGCGTTGTAAATGAGTAAGCGTTCACATCTGCAACATATGCAGTGAACGGAATAGTAGGGAATCCATTTGAAGGTTTGCTGAGCCTTGATATATCCATCATACATGTTATCCTATTCCTGGCGATATGTTACGTTGCGTCCTCGTTCGCATCGCTGGATAACTACTTTTCTAACAGTTGTAATACATGATAGTAATGCTGCAAACTAATAAAGAGCAATAAAGAGTTAAAAAAAATGAATTATAACAAATCACGTGACTCTACCCGTTCACTTATACATTGTTTATACATTCTCTCTGTTACATATGGAATAAAACGTTTCAATGTGAATGTATGAAGAAATTTTCATGAAAAGACTCTCTATTGCGACATCCAAAATCTGCGTGTTGGATAAGTATTCCAACTACCCCACCTTCAGAGATGCTGCTCGCTGTACCGCAAAATCGCACCGCAGTTAAGAATGTGGTGCAACCAAGTACTTCCGATACGAACAGAACGGAACATAGCCATATTGCGAAACGTCTTGCACAACCTGGACCATCAGGATAAAACAACTTAAAGAATAATGTGCAACACAGACATGCTGATGGTTCCTTTGCAGAACGAGGACCATCGGGTTTAGACAACTCACGGAAGCCTAAGTCAGACCAAAGCAGCGAACCAGTACAAAATAAAAGTAGCAAAAGTGTTGAAATTGTGCACTGCACTAATTGTTCGATTGATGTTCCCCGATATGCTTATCAAGGACACCTTAGAAGCAATAGGCACAAATCAAATGTGTGTCTGACTACTCGTTGATCATGGGGTTGAAGTGATTCGCAATGATTTTAAACAACGCATTGTTTCACTATCACCATGCAATACCCATAAGGATGTGCAGACGTTTATGGGTGACGTTAAAGTGACTGTTTTGAAAGTAATACAAATTCAGCTGCAGAAATACTTCTCGTTGAAGTGTAATGTTGAGTTGTTTGGGTTATACTTTCTGAACAGTAGAGAAAGTCCGAATTAAAGTACTTTCAAACGAAATTTGATATATTGAGTGTCGGGATGGTGTTGGAAGAATATTTTCAAAGAGTAGTGGAAATCTTGGATGCTAAGCAATCAAGATTTCAACATAAAGATTCCGGGAAGTGTGTGTTATGAGTAGTAGGGTAGTACATTATTAATATATGTTGTTTCGTGGGGTGGTCGCTGGTGAATTTCGTATATTTAGAGGTAAACATGTTGAAATTTTCTCCCACTACGGGTTCATCCTATACGAATGTACCGACTGAAATTTCGCATAAACATGCCACAGTGAATGTGAAGAATATTGATAATTGCTGCTTTGTGTGAATTATTGTATCAGAATTAGTGACACTGACGGAGTTAACACAACGGACGACTTCTTACCCTGATTTCAGTACGCTATCCAACTGGAACGGTGTAGAATTTTCTGTTAAGCTGGTGATGGTTATCGTATTCCTAAGGTAGTTGGTCCCCTCTACTATACAAGAGCTAAACAACCTATTCATGTTAATTTGTTGCTACTAGTCAGTAACCAAACGGATAATCAGCATTACGTATGGATAAACATTTTTTCTCGTTTACTTAGCAACGAAATAAGTCGACGTAATGGGGCAAAATATTTTTGTGATTTATGTATTCATTACTTTAGAACGCAGGAGCAAATTAACGCGACACGTGTCCCATGATAGTAATTTGGAATACTCTAAATTACCTGGCTTGGTGCAAAGAAAATACACAACGGGGTAGTTCTATGCGGAGAACATACTTGCATTTCGAAACTATCAGAAACGGATGTTTCTACCGTTCGTAATATATGCAAATTTTGAAGCGCTATTCGTACCGGTAAATACGGCTGAACCCGATCCCGAACAACCTTTCACGATAAAAACGTGTAAACATGAACCATACTCATTCAGTTATTATATTAAGTGCGGTGTAAACGATTCTTGGTCCAAATTAGAACTTTATAGGAGAGTTAGTGCCGCGGAGGTATTTATTACACGACTCGAGAGTGATGTGAAGGGGATATATAATGAGTATTTGAATACTGTTGTTTTGCAATGTTACCACTAACTGATGAACAACTAGAGATACATGAGCAAAGTCGTGATTGTTATATATGCGACAATCTTTTCACGGATGATCTTACAAATTCCAAAGTACGGGATCACTGCCATGTGACTGGTAAATATCGTGGTGCGGCACATTCAAATTACAATTTAAACTATCAGTTACCTACATTTGTTCCAGTTTTTTTCCATAATCTCAGTAGTTATGATGTCCACCTGTTTATCAAACAGTTAGCGAGTGAAACTAACGAAATTACCGTACTCCATGTTAATAGTGAGAAATATATAACTTTTGGTAAGCATATTTATGTAGACGAATTCAATAATAGTGAAAAGAAGTACATAAATTTGCGATTCGTCGATAGTTGTAGGTTCATGGCGGCATCCTTAGATACTCTATCTCATAATTTATAAGGTGATTAATGTAGAGAGGTAAGGAAATATTTTGTTGATGATAACGTTAGAAAGAAAGGTCATTTGTCCTACGCGTACATGGACAATTTTAATAAATTAGACGATGTCACAGTACCTTACTATGACAAATTCTACGATAAAATACGTGATTAAAATATATCCGATGAAGAATACTGTCGCGTACTACTAATGTGGGATCACTTTAAGTGTAATGCACTCGAGGATTATGCTGACATATATTTAAAATCAAACGTGCTGCTGTTGGCTGACGTGCTCGAAAACTATAGGCGGCTATATATAGTTATGTATGGATTAGAACCAGCGCAGTATGTTACAATACCTGGATTGACGTGGGATCCCATGTTGAAATGTACTAAAGTAGAGTAAGAATTATTGACTGATATGGATATGTACCACTTTTTTAAGAAAAATTATGATTCTGATCGTCCAAAAGTCTTTTTACAGTATTTAGATGTCATGAATCTATACGGATGGAGTATGCGGCAACACCTCATAATGGGCATGGTTAACTGAAGAGGAAATTCAACATGTTGATGCACTGAAGATTAATGATGATGCTGATATTGGGTATGTGCTAGGGGTAGATATACACTATCCGCACCACCTGCATGATGAACACAATGATTATCCTTTTTGTCCCGAAATGACATGCGCACCACATTCCGAAGAGGAAAAATTAATTCCTAACTTATGTGATAAGACCAACTATGTTATACAGTACCGATATTTAAAACAATGTATACAGCATGGGTTAATTGCTACTCATATTCATAAAGTTTTACGGTTTCGTTAAAGTCCTTGGGTAATACCATACATAGACCTTAACACAACTCTTTGAAATCAAGCCAAGAACAAATTCGGCGTCGCTTGGGTCTTGCACGGTACGTCGCAAAACCGTAATTTAAGAATGTTAGTCAATTTACTGATAAATTGTAGAGGAATTGTCCAAACTGGTCGTTACTTATGACAAACCCGTATATGTTGGATTTAGTATTTTAGATCTTTCCAAAATTATAATATATCGATTTTTTTTACGATATATTACTTAGTCATTACGGTAATAATGTATCGTTGCTCTATACAGACACAGATTCTTTGATTGTCGAGATAACAACTGATGATATGTTTGCGCATATGCGGAATAATGTTGATGCATATGATACATCGAACTATCAAAACGGACTGCATGGTGTTATAATGAATACATCCGTTGTGCGAAGAACGAAAGATGAGTATGCAGGGAAAGATATTCAATGTTTTTATGGAGCAGGATCAAAATCTTATTCTAAAGCTTGCTGATGATCAAGAGGTTAAGAAAACGAAAGGTGCTAAGAAAATCGTTATTCTAAAAGTGCTGACAGAGGAAGACTACAAATCTGTTCCGGAGGCGTCTGATAAAACAGTAGTGTGTAAAATGTTCGTGTTTAGATCAACTTTTGCATGATATATACACTGAGATGTTATACAAAATCACCTTTCGGCCCCAGGATGACAATCGGATCGATTGCATTGCACGTATACAAGATTGGCGTGGGGACATTGGCAAATTCCGGAATTGGAGGTCATCGAGAGGTCCACTAGAGGTTGCTAGGCCAATTAATTTGTGTATTCCAGTTAGTAGCTAACAGTTTGGGTATGAATGCTTGTTAGTTTTAGGAGTGTATATATTATCTCCATAATGAAACTATTAACATGTTAATATGTATAAAATCGATACACCATTCCAGGTTGGCTAATTAACGTAATAACTTTGTAGTGGAATACATACCATTATTATGCGATAACTCATTATCGAGGTATATATATATATATATATATATATATATATATATATATATATATATATATATATATATATATATATATATATATATATATATATATATTTATAACACCCTTTTATATAAGGGAATTATAGGAAAGAAAATTTTAATTTTTTTAAATTTTGTATACCCTTTTTTAATGCTTTATGCTCAATTCGGAAACTGGTGGTGAGTTCGACACAGTTTACAACAACCTCAATTTAAAACAGGCATTTATTTTCTACGTTTAAACAAAATAAATAAAAATTGTACTTTAAAACTTAACTAAAAAATATATTTCTTCTTCTTTCTACTTCTCTGGTTGGGCAACTCTGGACACTGGTGTATGGTGGGTTGCTGCTCTACAGGTCTCGAAATTGTACTGTAATTAGAAGAATTAATAGTTTATTTCCCCCCCAACGTTTGCTCTCTAATAAACAGGGGTTGTTTATTAGTGCTCTTTGTTAATTAACAGTGGAATAATTATTTTAAATTATTAACTATAATTTTTGAATGAAAGAAAAAATCTATTATAGGCGGCTTCCTTACCGGCCGGATATGATACAATGGTTGTCGTTGTTTATCAGTGTTTAAAACGAATTATTTTAATCTTTCTTGTTAAATTAGGGGCCTTAGTTAGTGATGATGGGGTAATCCTATCTTTTACCAATATGCCTTACGGGCCTGGATCTGGATATGAAAGCAAGGGGTTATGCTTTGGTAAAAATGATCGAAGTCAATACGGTCGATTTTCCTTTACAGGTGATGATAAATTTTGAATATTTACTTCTTTATATGAAAAGATTGAATTCGTAATTAAGGGATTATTTGGGCCTTAAAATGATATTCTGAGATGGTAATCTTCTTTAACTCGGCTTAATTAAGCTTCGTTAAGTAAAATGTAAGAACTTTTAATTGTGAAAATCGTAATTATTTGCATTAACGGAAAAGCTCAAAGATTGTATTTAAAATGGTTAAACTTTTGCACGTGTTTTAATATAATGGAATTTTACACATTGACTTTTCTTTGTGAATACAATGCAATTTTGATTATCATATCAAAATTGATTATAGAAATCTGGTCTCTATTCAGGCTTTGTTGATAATGTAAATTAAACAGGATTTTATATAAAAAATGAAAAGTTAATCAGGAATTAAAATAGGAAAATAAAAATGGTTTTCTGGTATAATTACAGGAAATAAATTGATATCTGTTTGTGGGTTTTTGTAACGTGTAGCGTGTATACAAAATCAGGTTATGGAGCGTCTTTGGCTTTCGCCTAGAAGCTGTGGAAGTCGAACTAAACGGTTTACATCGGTGAGTTCGGGAAAAATGGTGTTTCGGTTGGTGTCAGCGGCTCGTCGCCGTTAACGGGTTGGAATTAAGTCTACTCTACGTCACTTGAGTAACGCTTGTAGGGGAGGTTTAACAACAAAACAAAAACGCACGGTTCTAAAACCTGTGAAGATGTTTGTATGTTAAGGTACCAGGAAGCGGCGTGTAATTTGAGTGTATGTATCGTTCCCAAGGTTTGACACCAGGAGACGACGTGTACTGTTTGTGTATGTAAGTTAGATTCAGGTGTAAAAGGAGCTGGTGTTTGGTTTTTTTCCAATTTATAAGAAAGGATCAGGTCTGGTTTTCTCTAGGAGAAGTGGATCAGGTCTGGTTTTCCCTAGGAGAATGGAGTGAAGTTAATCAGGTAGTTTTCTCTAGGAGAAGTGGAGTGAAGTGAATTGTTTTAAGACTGCGGTCGTTTTTATAGGGATTGGGCTAGGTGGAAGGAGAATGATTACAAACTTTGGTTGGATTTTGGTGGGAAAGGTGCGCAATTGACGGAATTTAAACATTACAGGAATGCAATTGCGGGATAATAGGATTTAATTAAGGGAAGTTAATTAAGATAAGGATCTGGATCGTTACATATATATATATATATATATATATATATATATATATATATATATATATATATATATATATATATATATATATATATATATATATATATATATATATATATATATATATATATATATATATATACAGAATGTACTCATATTGTGCGATATATAAAGAGAAACAAAAATGTATATTTACAATTTTTATTTAAAAAAAGTGTACAAGCTTTAATGCATCAGATAAGTATCGTACAGATGGTATACATTAGACAGAGAGCAGTAACATAATGATATACAATGATAATAACAAACTGGTTGCAAAGCAGGAAGAGTATGATGTTCGTCAAGATCTATAACGGGTTGTGTAACAAATTTTCTGATGTAATCCGCTTTCTCTCTGCCTTTGACCTAGACAGTATCTGTAGGTTGAATTAAGCGACTGAGAATTCTGCGAAATTGGTGTGGTGGAGTAAGCCCTTCTTTCCATTTTATACAGTGTTGATTATGAATTCACCAAGTAGCTTGACGGCTACTCTCCGCATCTAACGTATGCCAAGGATACGTTGATTTAAACATGTAGTGTTCCATTAAAAATTGCGAGTTCTGTCGGTATAAAAACTATTGAATGTTTAAAGCCTTGTACGTCGACTATGACGGGCATCATATTATAGCTGTGTTACTCCTTTAGTTAACCCGTTATACGTAACTAAGCGATCGTGTAGTATAACACAGTATGCTGTCGTATTCGCGGGTATGTTGACTATTGTTTCGAATTCTACACGAAGTACTAGTGATTTAGAGTGTAACGTCTCTTTTTGATTCGAACAGTCAACCACTATCTATGGCGCGACTGTCGTAAATTGATTAGGTGTGAGTAATGGTTGACCATCTCTTTGATAATACGACATTTGGAATTTAACAAACATTTACTACAATGTAGCAAAGCAATTATTATCGTATTTCACGTTTAAATTGTCATACGGGTAACGATCCCTGTTAAGGAATACCCTAATATTCTTTAGTGCACATTTACCGAATCTGCTCATATCTTGAGAAACATTATTTTCTCGTCCCGTCTGAAATCCGATAATAATGTATACAGGTGTTTTTATACTAGTCGATGTTTTGATTGTCCATGTATGTTTATCTGTTGTGGGAACTGCTGAATATATGTGTTTCTCAACTTCTAAATGATACTGGAGTATTCACAATTTTATCAACGTACTTCGTTAACGCCAATTCCTCCGCTAATGCTGGAATGATGTGCGGAACTTTCCAATATATTTTATCTATGTTAACTTTTAGTCCTTCATCGGCAACAGTTCAAATTACCGCATCGGTATTAATGTTACTGCGATAATTAAAACCAATTATTATCTGATGTTCAAAATCACTTTATTGTAGTCTTCCGAAATGCCAAGAAGCATTCGCAAAGGGACACAAACGCTAAAATACCCTAACAAATTTGTTAGTATGCTATTTGAGGTAAAAAACCAAAATGCGTTTTCATGACGAGCGAGGTCGTTGGGTATCAATGATACCAATCCTTTCATTGTAGACATTAATCCAACCCTCGTCACGGAATCTACCACTATTCCATTCATTTCGTATCTAAGTTCACTGAATAAAAATGCAATGCCATTATTAACAAACCGCGCGGTGTTAGGGACGACATCATCCTCCCTCAACAATCTTCCCTCTACGTAGACATAACATTCTAATGGTCAAGTGCACATGACTTCTTGAATGGGTATCCTGATTTCATCATTGTTCCCAAATCCCGTAATACATAGTTGACGGGTGTGGGAACTTACTGTGGCATTATCAACAACTTTTTCGTTTACGTTTAATATACTCATTGTATTACTATGAAACTAAGGCTTTGCAAGTATGCTCTATTCTGGGCTGTCAATGCTTTGATGGTTGACCGCTTACTGACTCTCGCACTTCCACACTTCGATCTTTTATAGTTCACCCTGTTGTGGTTACACGCACATGTGTTATACCGCGTCACCATCCTTTCTTCAAATGCAATCCTATCGTTATGACTTCACCGTTGAAATTGATGAGGTCTCCGTCTTGATCTACTATTTTAAGTGTTATGGTTGAAACGGTAGATGTATTTACAGGTAAATAGATGACGTGTAGAGGGGATTTAATTATTTAGTATCCCGCTGGTATACTGGGAAAAAATTGATGAATGATCTGTGACGCTTCCCCATTTTTAAAACTTCCACTTGCTATATTGCATTCGATAGTTAACGAATTAACATTAATAGTGTTAATAGTGTTTTCAGAGGAATGCAATCCTTGACCTTTGCAAACTTTTTTGTTAAATCCCAGAATATGACCTATAGAATCATGTGCTGCTTTCATAATTGCTTTCATAGTGTTATTGTTCGCCCGTAAATTAAAAAAAATTATTCGAACCCTTCACTGCATCATTTATATGTTTATTCACATCTGCAATTTCGTATGATTCAAGCGGTATTGTAATTCTAGTTCCTTCAAATATCAGTTGGTGATTGAG
The DNA here is from genome assembly GCA_036346205.1 of Vesta saturnalis. Taxonomy (NCBI): domain Eukaryota; kingdom Metazoa; phylum Arthropoda; class Insecta; order Coleoptera; family Lampyridae; genus Vesta; species Vesta saturnalis. Next base: position 762,367 of record JARFJB010002411.1, on the reverse strand, counting down.
GGAAGTAACGTTTTGTACAGTATTGAAAGATTCAAAACTAGTTAACCCCATTACATATTCCGACTCAGTATCAAGATAAATCGGTGGATTAAAGTTGGCTTGCAAACTACTCCTTAAATCGGTAAATGTAAATGTGTACGACATTACAATAAGCAACAACTGCTGAGAATCAAAACGAACCGTCATATAAAAATCGTAAGGCTAAATGACCGCAATTGTATGTATTAGAGTTTTGAACCTTGGTATAGTTATAGTCAGTCGTGTTTCTGCTACCATCACTTTTAAAATAGTGAATTAATTCTAATGGAGGTTTAATATGTCCTGTGCTATCAAAATATGTAATATGTCCATTACGCTTGATGTAAGCCGTCCAGTGTGTTCACGTCATTTTGATCATCCAGATTCACGATACCACATTGATTCGTATGGATTTGTGTAGGTAATTTATCTCGCATATATGTCCCTCTAAAACAACAAATTTTGATAACTCTACGTTGCTTAAGGCTTGACGTAGTAGCTTCAGTGGGAGTTTTTTGAATACGGTTGTAGATATAGGCCTAAACCTCGCTTATATGGTTTTATATATAAGCCTTTTCCTAAGGTACCTGCTTCCATTGCTTGATTACGTCGTTCGGTTCCTTCTAATATTTTTGACGCAGTTTTTGCGCTTTTGCAACTGCAGCTGCACCTTCACCCAAAGAACCTAAAGCACTGAATGCTGCAGATAGGGGAATAAGAGGTATGAATCGTCCACGTTTTGGTATTGTACGTTTAAGGCTTCTTGTACTGTAGATTTTAACAATGACCGAAGTTTACAACCAACACGACGTCGCGCTAGAAGCACTGCTTTGTTGAATGAAATTGGTCTGTTTCTGTGAGAACGCTTCCTACGTCGTGATATGACTCCCATTTCCATTGCTCTTTTTCCTTTGATTATACCACCTATGGTTAATGCAGCTGATCTTTCTCCAAAGGTAGCGTTTAGGAAAGGAAATCTGTTCCAAGCTTTTTTTTTGCAAAGCCTCATCAGGTATGTGGCGATGCCTTAGATCATTTGACTGCGAGTATGCAATATCGTCTTCTTTACACGCTTCGTTCAGTTCGTCAATACCTTTATCACTGCGAGATAATCGTTCTCGTAAACGGGTATCCGGATCGCAATATTTGTACCTAGTTATTAAGGTGTTAATTAATCCAGAACCTTTTTATAGCTATTACACGTATATATATATATATATATATATATATATATATATATATATATATATATATATATATATATATATATATAACCACCATACAAGTCATAGTTCAGTACTACAATGGGTGACATCCGTTTAATTCCACAAGACACTGTATTACCTATAAGAAATTATGACGTCACTTTTAACAATAATCATTACTGAAAACATCAGGTTGCGTCAAAAACAAATGTTATTATTACCTTATTGGAACATCCAAATGGTTTACGTTTTGAAAATGTTTATGTATAGTACAAATCTTTCTATCAATCAAAACACCAGTACCTACGAAATTTACTTGCACCATTAGAAAATATCGGGTATTTCGAATACAGTGATAACAGCGACGTTATATCTCCAGTGATTCACGTAAATATTCAATAATGATTTTTGATGATGTAGCATGCCATAAATAGAATGAAATAAGGGATCATTTCTGTTTTGGCAAACACCAAAACAATGATTGTTTCTATCTATGCCAAACGTATTCTTCTATTACAAAACAGCTTATACGTGATAATGCGAATCTACTAGTTCTGTTTCAACAAGATTGTAACAATCTTAAGCATGTGTATGATTATCACGTTAATGTAGATATGGCATTTGATAGATTTAAGGACTTGTGTTTCTGTTGCTGGCGTGACAAATTTGGATTTCTTGTGATTGATAAAGAGTCATGCTAATGCAAGTAGTTCCCGTAAGGGATTCGACTGTTACATTGCATTGTAGATACTACACTTGGTTAGACATTTTGCACGCTCGCAAGGGTGTGCAACAATTGAAACAATTGATTACTAAGCAAGATGGTTCTCTTGTCAAAGCTGAACCATTTACATCAGAATTCGGAAAAATTGAGCCTGTTGCACATGAAAAGGAAGTTTTTTTTATCATACGCCTAAAACGTCTGGAACTCGGAAGGCACCACGTATTCTTGCTCCTGACGCCATTCCACAAGTTTTAGAGGAAACTGTGATTGCTGATACCATACTTGATGACGAGAGGGAGATTTCTACTTTACAACAATTGAAATCAGAACTGATAGCTGCTGGATCTCAACCGGCCTTTGAAGAGTACCTTAGTCAGTATGAAGGATTAGCGAAATATTATGTGGAAGGTATATTTAGAGATCCCGAAGACGAGTATGATTTAACATACGGTGTACACTTTCTTCCCGAAAAAGAGAATTCTTTTATTGGTGATGCTGAACTAGACTTTGTTGGAGAGAATTTTCGTATCGCTTTTCCTGACGTATCATCATTAGACTATGATGGAAGTCCGGGATTATTTGAGCTACTATTTAAAAAAGTTCCTACAGGATACAAAAAGTGTGATCTGCAGCAAAACAATGACATTTTGCGCCGCACAAATGCTGCTCCACGTAATTCACGTAACTCAGATGACCAAATCCAAAGGACCAATAGTAGGAAATACATTGAGATCATTAAACCATTACTTTACCCTAAAAAACGACCCGCTATATCAGCTATTGCACCACCTGCCACTAGATCTCGCACAACTTCTATCTCCAAAAGAGGGGGTGGAATGCAACTATTACGATATAATAACAAAGCGATTGAGTTTGTACCTTGGAATGATAAGAATAAATTAGTGGATTGGTTGCGGAATCAATGTCGGCATGAAATACATAGATACAACTACATATCCAGCACTGATGTCAATAGATAGATTTGGTAAACATATTACTTATTATCATAGTGATGCCACGAAACAAGGTGATGTATATTACGAAACTTATTTTACCTTACAAGGTTTATTGCGTAAGAAGACAGTAGATATTCGATTGGGTACAAATGGCAAATATTTCTTTTCTTATACAGAGTGTACAATAGCGCATTGTATGTGGTCACACAGAGTTCTTCATCTTCAAGTGTATGATCTACTGTATACGACACCGATATTTCTAATTAGTCAAACTATACGTAAGGAAGCTGCGATTTAACTTATAATACCAGACGGTGTTAAATTTACGCAAGAACAACCATTCATCATAGAGATGCTGCTAAAACCGAAAGCGATAAAATTAGTAAAGCTGATATTGTTGACGAAATGCACTAACCAGCAAGGAGAAATTTTCCGCGGCGTTGTGTAGTACTAAAAGGTTTAAATGATCTTTTTCAAGCTGATTTAGTAGGAATGATACCTTACGCTTGGGTAATTTTAGTGATAATAAATGCTTTCTCTAAATAAGTCTGGGCTTTTCCCATCAAACGCAAGAATGGTAAACTAGTCTCAGATGTAATGAATAAACTTTTGTCTGGTTTGCAAAGGACGCCTACACATATACAAACTGACATGGGAACGGAGTTTTATAATGCTGAATTTAAAGAAGGTATAAAAAATTTTATTCTAGTCTTTACAGTAGTTATTCCAACTTGAAAAGTAGTATAGTTTAACGTGTAAATCACACTCTTAAAGCAATAATGTGGAAAACATTCAGTATGCAAGGTTCCCATAAATGGTTATCAATATTACCTCAAATTGTTGTGGATTGCAATTCAAGAAAGCACAGAATCACCGGATGCAAACCTATAGAAGTAACGGAAAATAATGCTGCCTGTATTTTGAAACATTTAAAATGTCATAAAGTTCTTGACCGCAAGATACCTGAATTTAAAGTGGGGGGTTATGTACGTAGTAGCAAATACAGAAGCATATTCTTTAAGGGTTACACACCTAATTCGGGTTACGAAGTCTTTCGAATATCAGCAGTGAAACGTTCCAGTCCAATTACCTACACATTACGTGATAGTCTAGATACAGGGACGCTTCTATGAGCCAGAACTTCAAAGTGTTAAACATCCTAACAATCACCTAGTTGAACGTGTATTATTACAACGTCGAGGAAATATATCTCTCGTTAAATGGTTAAGGTTTGATACTTCTCACAATTCCTGGATTTATAACAAGGACATTATATAATACGCTCTGTACGATTCATTTTATATGTTGTAATATTATGATGTAATAAATAACCATTTTTTATCTTTTTTTTCATTTCTTACTAACACATACTATACTATACACTACTAAAGCGTTTCATAAATACGTAATCACGATGTTGCTTTTCCAGGACAGCTGAAAGTATTTGACTACACTCTTCTATTCTTTTCCTAAAGCGTGCAGTCTCCTGTTAACTGTTCCCATTCTCCTCTTCGCTCCCATTCTACTACATCGTGTACTACGTTTTTGAGGTCATTAATGCAGACCTTCTTCACTTGTCGTGTTGTCATCTGTTGAAATATAGTTCGGTAAATGACATTCTATTTCATGTACAAATTGTTCCTGAGATATTTCCCTAAGGTCTTCTATTAACCGCTTAATACAACAAATGCACTCTACACCATCGTCATGCGATAGACAATATTTCTCACACAGACGTATTCCACTACCATACGTATAAATTAGATTATCTAAATGGGGATGACTGAACGTACCCCGCCCATACACTTTTTCATGTTCAGCATCAAATTCTAGTGATTTAAATGAGCATAATAGTCTTTACACTGTACAAACACAATCCACAGCCTTAGGCCACGACTCTGCACTGTAACACATCCACATATTGACTGAACTTTATTATTATCCCTATTCTCGTTTTGGTCGTTATCCCCACCTATTGCTTAACGGATTTCGCAACTTCTACGTCAATATCAATTTTCTCCTTGGCAAATTCTACAATTTCCATAACACATGCTATATTGAGATCAAATGTATCTTGTAATGGAACTATTAACCTGTGTATGTCAACATCAGGCATTTCCGTTGCCGCATGTATTATTTTATTATAAAATACAGGAAATTCCATAGTAGGTTCTAAATCCAATCGGTAACTGATTATCTTAAGAAGTCTCCATAACTGTTCTATAGGCCCCCATCCTAAATAGATTTCTAATTCTTCACAATCAGAGATGCGTATAATTTTCGTCTTGTTAATAGTTTCATACGATATCGTTTTCGGACCCATCTTAGTAGGTAGCCATGTCCTTTCAGGTGTGTAGAAATAATTTGTAATTATCCCTTGATTGTCCATAAGTATGTGCCATTCCTGCTTATCAAACACCACTCCATTACGTTTAGATCCACCAAGTTTCACGACTGGTTCAAAATTGAATTGGGGTGACAGACCGACACTCACATACTTCGATTTACTTTTATTCAAAAATTACTGCATATTGTTAATTAAAATATCATGACTGCCACTTGGATTCATTATAAAAAATACTGGTTTCACAAGTTTTTTTTTGTTAGTATGCTTATTACTTAGAATGCTTATTGGTAGTGTTGCTTAATCTTAATGCTTATTCCTGTGGACTGTTCAGGAGTCTGCTTCCTTTTCAGTCCTGGGTCTTTCGTGTGTTAGTGGGATTGTATTGTTTTGTGTATTGTATACGTGCACACAATGTAGTGTGTGGTGCTAAGTGGTTGCAAAAAAAAAGGTAATTATTAATATATAATATTATATTATTTTTGTTTGGATTGGGAGTATATATGAGGTGCGTGGTGTGTATTGGCTCGATTCCTTGGTCGTTGCAGTGGTTGTCTTCGATTTTATCTTAGGGTATATGGGATGTCATAAAGGACTTCTTCAAATTCTTCTGGGAGGTTTTCGATGTTCTGGGTCAGGATAGTCCGGGGTTGCTTGAATTTATTTTTCGGTTTTCTCCTGTGGGTTCTTAGGTATTGGATGTGAGTAAGAGGCGTATGTGGAATGCGTAGGATGTTTTTGGTAGCTTCTGTTTCGTCGAATATCCTACTGTGTGTGTAGTCTGTTTGCATTGTTTTGAGGCGGTGTGTGAAAAGTGTGATGTTAGCGTGTTGTATGGTGAGTTCGTTGGGTGTTCTATAGTGTAATCGGTGTATTCTCCGTAGGACTCGGCGTTCACATGAGGCTATGGATTTTAGTTCTTTGGGTTTTAGGGTAGCGTACAATGGAGCACGGTAATCTATGAGGGGCCGTATGAATATCTTGTAGGTATGTTGTATGGTTTCGGGTTCACAACGTCCTATTCGTCCCCTAAGGGCGCCCAGGAGGTTGTATCGGTTCCGTACTTTGTTCAGGGTCTTGTTCAGGTCAGCGTTTTAGTTAAGTTGGTAAATGTAACTCCTAGGTATGTTACGTCTTCAAGTATCAGTGATCGTTCCCCTTGCAGGAAATGTTTACGTCGTTTTTGGAGAGTAATTTGTGTCGAGTATAGTTAGGGTGCCGGAATAGAATGGATTGAGTTTTGGTGGGGTTTATGGACACTCTCCATTGGTTGGCCCAATTGGAGAAGTTCCGTAGGGTACTGGAGATACTGTCGGAGGCGTTCTTGGTTGACCGATTAGCTGCCCAGAAGGCAGTGTCGTCGGAAAACTGTGCCAGGGATACCCCGGGCGTTGTTACAATGGGGATATCATTGACAAAGATAAGGTATAGTATGGTTGCTAAGGCAGAACCCTCGGGTACGCCTATTTCGGAGGTGAAACTCTGTGAAAGGGATGAACCCACTCGGACTCGTACCGTCCTATCTGTTAGATACGACAGTAGGAGCTTCGTGAGCTCGGGGGGATACCTAATGCTTGGATTTTGTAAACTAGACCCGCATACCAGACCCTGTCAAAGGCCTGCTTTATGTCTAAGAACACGGCGAGGTTACATTAGCGGTGGTTAAATGCTCGTGACGTTTCCGTGAGGAGTTTTAACAACGGGTCCTGACAGGTTCTATTAGGTCGAAAACCGAACTGGCTATCGGGTAAGAGGTTATTGGATTCTATGTGATCTCCCAGCCTTCGGGCTAGGATCTTCTCTAAGCATTTCCTTATGCAGCTGAGGAAAAAGATGGGCCTGTAGGATGAGGGTTCTGTCAGGCCGGAGGAGTTTTTGGGAATCATGACGGTCGAGGCGGATTTCCACACAGCCACTAGAGGTGGTAGGTGTCTCAGTACAAGTCTGTTAAGTCCGTCTTGCCCTAGAGCAAATATTTTGCGTTTTTGGAAGTAGTTGAGGGTTTCAGTGGGAGTAATTGGGCTGAAAACGGATCATTATTATCCAGGATTTTCTCGGGTAATTAGGAGTTTTTGAAATCCTCAAGGTCTTGCTCTAGACGATTTTTAAAGTCCTCATCGAACGAGGGATCGTTAGGTGAAGTATAGACGGATTGTAGGTGGTGGCGAATAATTTCGGCCTTGTCTTGATCGCTGGAAACTAAGTTACCCTAAGGATCGGTTAGGTGGGACTTGGGTTTCGTTTTCCTTCAGTGAATATATTGAAGGTGTGCCAGAATGTCTTGCCATCAATATAGTTGAGACTTTAGGTGGCCTGGACCAATTTTCTTTCTGTGTAAGTGTTGGTTTCCGCCGAATTAGGGCATTCAATCGGTTATATTCGGTCTTGAGAGCGGGGTCCCTTGATCTCAAGAATTCGCGGTATACTCGCCTCTTCTCTTTGATCAGGATTACGAAGTATTGTTGGAGAGGTTTGTGGGAGATATCAATTGATTTTTGGGGATTTGAGGCTTCAACCGCTTCCCCGATAAGGGAAGTTAAGTCGATGTCCACTCTCTCGACTTCGTTGGGAGTGTGGATATCGTGCGCCTGAAGATTATTGGAGATGGATTCGCAAAATACATTCCAATCTGCGTTTTGAAAATCTCTACGGATAATGTGAGTTGGAGGTGGGGGAGGGACGGGGCCGAGGAATATTTTAACGAGAAGCGGGAGGTGGTCCGATGTGACGGTTTCACCTAAGTGGCAATCGGAGGACATACGCTGAATTAGTGACTCGGTGTTCCAAATCCGGAACAGTGGTAGGGTAAGAATACTGTGGGCTAGGCGGATACCGTTTCTATTGTTCGTGAATCTCCGAATTGGACATGTCGAGCATTAAGATCTCCTAGGAGGATAGCATTGTGTAGGGCAGAGATGTGGCCTAGGAGGTCATTGGAAATGGCTTCTTCTGGAGGATTGTAATAACAGAAAAAGGTGACGGGAAGTGGAAAGTGCACCGTGGCAGCTACACATTCTAGATGCTGCAGGTGCTGCGGAAGAGGGTAAAGGGTGGCAGGATATGAATTTTTGATTACGAGGGCTGTGCCTCGCAAACTTTTGAGGCTAATAGATTCATAATGAGGGGGCGCTTCCGACGGACACCCCTCTCATTAATTGAACCTATTATTAGATCCATTGTATTTAGGGCGTGGGAGAGGAATTAGGGTGTAGGATTAGGATCGGATGTTGTGGGTAGTGATAACTATACCATTGCCAACAAAGTTGACCCTGGTACGGCGTTTCAAATATTCCCTGGATGTAATGTCGACAGCTTTCGCTGTCGGCTCTACGCTCAGAAAACAGTTGCATTAGGGTGAGGGTAAGGGAGGCGATGAAATCGGGAATGGAAATAGGTGGTTTGGGTTTTTCGTCGTCCTCGGTGTCCGACGTGGAAGGAGGGAGCGGTTTGGGTACGGCAGTCGCTGCCGCGGTGGTGGGAATCGCACGACGGGTCGTGCAGGAAAAGGAGTACGTAGCGTGAGGTCCACCGCAGTTGTTACACTTTGGTGTATTCACGCGGGTACAGGATGAGGATTTGTGGCTTTCACCACAGGTGGGGTAACGGAGGGTGCGAGTAGGACATTCCTCGGAAATATGCCCCACCTGCGTGCAAGTGGAGCAATACTTGAGGGTAGGGTTAGGAATCCAGGATTGTTCAGGCGTAGTGTCTACCGAAAAGGTAGACACCGTTGGAAAGGAGGTTGGCTGAGGGGTAATTAGTCGGATAAGGGAAGTGGGCGTGTTTGTTGGTTTGGACATGATCCGGATCGCTTTTGTGATTTTAGGGAGGTCGATGGATTTCTGGATGTCCTTGTCCACGCCACGGATGACGCAGCAGAAGGAAAAGGGTTTAGGGTTGGGGTTGGTTGAGGGAACGGACGCTTTAGGACCTGACAGCTACGACAGCATCAATGAAGGCGCACCGTAGCGATGCTGCATAGTTCGCTGCATCGCAACTGGCAGGGTCTCGCTCGTTTCCAACAAGCAGGTGCGGTTGTGGTTCAGCTTTACGTTCAACCAGGAGAGACGGAGAGGTACGAGGGCTTGGAAAAATGATGAAATATCGGGAAGTGGCTTTAACGGTAGCGGAAGGTTTAGGAGAGGGTTTAGAGGTAGGATTAGGTTTTGGGTCGTAGGCAGAACGGGAAGTAGAAGGGTTAGTTGTTTTAAAGGGATGGTGGACGGGTTTGACTGCGGGTGGAAAGCAGGAGGAGGCGGTAGGGGACATAGAAGGGGCCCTCACTAGTGTGAGAGGAGATGCGACAGCTGCCGCAAAGGATAGGGAGGGAGGTGGTGTGGAGGATCTAGGTGGCGGGAACTCGGCGGCGGGGAGGACCTAGGGAGACCGTAGCCCGGAGTCCCAGTTTGGCATGTTTTACCATGGCGGGTTAGTACGGGCACTTGAAACAGGGGGTCAGAAATTATTGTTATTGTTATCGAAAGAGGGGACTCTCACCGAGGTGTAGCCTCACACCCCGCTAGATTAAGGATTAATAAACAAACACAACAAAAATTTATTTTAAAATTCTTTATTAATTAATACCTCTCAACTGCTGTGGTTTCTTGCTGCTGCTTCTCCTGTAACTCTCCCGGTGTCCTTCTAGGTGGTTTGGCTGGCTGTAGTGCTTCTTTCCTGGACGGGATCCGCTACTTTGTGTCGACTGTATGCGGAGCAGTGACAATCCTAACGCAGAAACGGCGAAGACTACGGTGCCCGGTGCGAAAGCGAAACGATAAAGTTCTTTTTTTTTTTAAAGTTGCTTTAGAGTGCAACAAAAATCGCAAAGGCTCTAGGGCTAGGAAGGGGCTTACGTTCGATACCGAAGTTCGGACTGCCCTGGTTTCACAAGTACTCCCTCTACATTTATATCCTAATTTCCCCTCCATTTCTATGGTCAAGGTTACCTGCTTCCCATTGACCGCCACACTGCACATTACTTCAGCAATCCTACCGCTTCAAGGCCTTTATTCACGACGTTTATGCTAGGTTGGCGGGATCTCACCAATCACGATGTAGCATTCCCTTTAACGGTATCGTCCTACTACCGGATAGTTATTTGTCTACTGCCTTGACACGTAAGGAAGTCAGAAGTAAAAGATGCAAGAAAGATATAAATAATAGTGCATACTTACTGTGTGGATATATAACCACATCACGTTTCAAATAGATTGCTCCTTACGCGATTCCTGGCTCTTGCGCCTGTCGCCGGACTCGCCATTATTTATTTGAGACCAAATGATTCAATTATTTTTAATTTAGCTTTCCGAGTTATAATTATTTCTTTGTTATTTAATTTAATATTTATTTATCAAATCTGTTTTATTATTGTTGCGAACCGTGACAACTTAAACGTTTCTATCCTCTAAGTTTCTTTTTTTTTTATTCAGTTGAAGGGTAACAATAGATAACGACAATGGCCCTGTTAGCTCTTCCGACCTTAATTGTTTACTTTTAGGATTAAATCATTACAATTAAGACCTAACATAGTAACTAAGGTGAAAGTTAACCTAATCTTGAATTTGTAGTCAAGGAAAAATATTGTTTAAGGCAATATGCAACACACTGTTATAATTAAACTTAAAATCACATATAGTACTAAAATTTGAATCACCAAAAAGTACCGCTTTAGCAAAAGATTCGATTTAAAATAAACATTAATTTGATTATAATAAAACACAAACTTTAGATATTGAAAAAAATTTTGAAAAACGATTACTTTTAGAAATGATGCACATCTAAATTGACAGTAATAATGTTTGTAGTAGTAAAAAGGATTTGGAACATTTATCATTAGATTATAATTAAATTTTGCAAAATTTAATGTAGTAGGTATGTATATAATGTCATTTTAGTTAATTGTCAATTTTTTAAATTCGTATTTAATAAAAAAGGCACTGAAGAAGATATCATCCGAGGTCGAAATATATGCCAAAGAAAGTATAATTAGTGTTAGATCTGACTATTAGTACCAAAAACATAGCAACATATATATATATATATATATATATATATATATATATATATATATATATATATATATATATATATATATATACGGAATCTAACTAAGTGAATAGAACTACAAACAAAATTACCCAATACGTATACAGGGTGTTCAAAATACCCTGACAGCGTATCACTTGGGTTAACAGAATCCGTAATAGAGAAGTTCTTGAGAAAATGAATAAAGAATGCGAGGTTATACTCATGATATAAAAAAGAGAAAAACTGAGTCTTGCGTCATACAATGAGAAATTGCAAATACAAACCGCTCAAATTTATCATGTAAGGAAAGATAGAAGAAAAAGGGAATGTTGGCCGCCGGATGTCGTGGTTGAAAAATCTACGAGATTGGTTTAATTGCAATAGCACTGAATTATTCCGAGCGGCCGTCAACAAAATACGTGTAAGAATGATGATAACCAACTTCCGGTTAGGAAAAGGACCATAATGATAAGGAGAATTAGAAGTAACCTCGGCCAGCAATGAAATTATCCAAAAACTATGTAGTGTTGAAAAATTAATTAATTTACCAAACCTTCGTTATGTCCAACACAATCAAAATTTACGGATTTTGGAACTATGGATAGTGGAGTCGTTTAAACCAAAGGAGAATTGTAATGAAAACAAAAATACGTAAAGAATTGTAATGGTTTACATAGCAAACTTTGAAGTAAAACGTTTTTTAACAATGTAGATATTTATTGATACTTTTTTGTGGTTAAATAACAATTAAAACATTTAAATTTCAGGAATTTAACCCAATTTAGAGGTTGTGTCCCTATGTATATAAAACTGAATGCCCCTTTTTATGACTAATGACATTAAACATTCATTCTGGTTAAACACTTGCCAGAATCCATTTTTTGTAGGCAACCAAGCACTTAGTGTGGATGAGTCCTGTAACATGTGAGAAAGAAAGCATTTCACTAATGTACAGGGTGTCCCATTTTCGGAACTTTTGAGGGTTATCTCCCTTATTATTAAGGATAGAGGGTTGCAGTTTTCGCGAAAATGTGCTACTTTTTTGTGAAATTAAATATGGCGCATGGGAATTTTCTTAGACCTTTTAGGTTCTGAGATAAAGGTGAAATTGAAGTACCACTTTTGATGCACCCCTAGTATCTCACTTATTTTTATACTTATCGAGAAATCATTCCTGTGGAATTATTTTGCGTAGAATCCACTGGCGTAGTAAGTTTTCTTCGTATTTTAGTTATGAGCATACATGCTTTTTTAAATTGAAAACTCTGTACATTATTTCTTATATTTATTAGGCCTAATGTAGGCTTTCCAAAAAATATTTTCTAAAACAAGCTCAAAATTTAAGATGTTGTCCAATTAGTAGGAAGTAGGCTTGGCTAAAAAACTACAATGCTAAAATTTTTTTTATGTCAACTATGTGTTGACGATTACATGACATTGCCTTCCTCTCCTAATCTAATATTTTTAAACCTATTCCGCTCGTTTCGCAAACTTGCCTTCTTCTGTTAACACTTTTGTTACCTACCTCGTTGTACTTGAATATCTAGAAAATATTTTTACATGATGTCCTCTTCTGAATTTCTTAACATATTTTGGTTTAACGTCTTATATACTCCTAATTGGTCAACCTCTTTTTTTATTGATCTAGGTAAACTAAATTCCAACATAAAGGTGTTAACATTTACTACCTTATCTTTTTCTAATTCCTCAATCTTAAATGTTTTGAATACGTTAATTGACATTCCAGACCTTACCTTATTCCTCTGCTGACACAACTAACTTTCAGTATTAACTTAGGCAATATTTTCCACCACATCTTCATTACTCTCTAACAGATTTCTGATAAATGACTTTGCTAACGGTCTGTAGTCTAACCCCAACTTCTGTATTTTAAAAATCTAAATCGACGGAAATTTTGTAAATATTGCATAACTTCTCTGAGAAAGTAGCCAACCATCACTTTGTATGTGGAAAATACTAATATGATGCTTATAATATTGTTAAATGTTAATAATTAGTTAACATTTAGAAGATAAGTAATAAGTAGAGAGCGGATTTTATGTAAACTGCATATTGCTTATATTTTATAGTACCACCCACGAGTTTCGGTTTTTATACGAATCGCATTAATTATAATTATTTGGAACTAATTAGTTTTTGCATATTTTGCATATTTGGTTAAATACTGCATATTTGGCCAAATACTGCATATCTTGATGTTTTACGCATATTTTGCACTTTTTTTGCATAATTTAACTTTTCTTTTTCAATTTTTGCGTTGAAACTCAGGTTATGAAATATTTTCGGGCCTCTTGTTCAAAGTTAGAAATTTTTATATCCTTTTAAAATAAATATCTTTAAAAGGTGGTGTCTAACATCGGCAGGTAGTTATTTACTTTTAATTATTGTCTGAATTGACAACTATCCTAAATCCTAATACTTCCGGATTGTAAAGAGGTAATACCGGTTTTTCGTTGAGTGCTTCTTAAATTTTTGTATGGAAAGAGTTGATGAGTAAAATATGCATAGTTAATCCTTAACATCCAAATGACCTTGCTTAGTGGAAACACCCTATTTTAAAATAAGTAATAATATTGCCCATTCCTTTTTAAAACGTGCAAGTGAACAGTAAAAGTAAAGAATAATTTAGTTCCAGTATGGATAAAAAATGTCCCTGCACTCCGAATGGTCGGTGAAAAGGTGTTTTGTACAGTATGTGGAAAAGCGGTAAGTGACAATTCAGAATACTGTTTTAAAATATTTTTAAAGACTGACAACAATGAAAGAGGCTTTTAGTGAATACAGAGCAGCTGTTAGTTTTCTATTCAAACGTTGTATTTAAATGCATCGTTTTATAAGATAACGCGGGAAATATTTAAAATACAACGATGAAAACTAATCGATTAGGTTTTGATTTATTTTTAAATTGGGAATATTGGTTTAGATCGCATGCGAACGATAATCCCAAATTACGCAACACTTTGAGACCGCTCTGCATAAGGGAAAATTAGAAACACAGAAGAAAACCAAGCTCTCTCAAACATTTCTGCGAGAATCTTTACGTGGTGAAACATCCAAAAGAAACGACCAAGAAGAATTCAATTTTGAATTATGCAGTGCTCTAGTTAAGGCTAACGTTCTCTTAATAAAGCTTCAAAACCATACTTTTAGATCTTTTTTAGAAAAAATTAGTAACAAGCAAGTGCCAGATGAAAGCAAGCACACTTAGAAAAAATTATGTTGATGGGGTATATCTTGAAACCATGCCACGTATGAAAGAAACTGTTAAAAATAAATATATTTATTTCATAGTAGATGAAACTACAGATTGTCGTGGAAGTTATGTTGCAAATTTAATGTTAGGTTATTTAAGCGAAGAACAACCTGTCAAATCACATGTTGCAACAATAGTTAGATTTGTAAATGAGACTTTCAATGCAGTTTTTTGTTTCCGATATTGTTCTAACAGATAAAATTGTTTTGATGTTTTCTGATGCCGCGCCATATATGGTAAAGGCTGGCCAACAACTCAAGGTATTATACGAAAATTTATTTCAGGTAACATGTTTGGTTCATGGTATAAATAGAGTAGCCGAAGCAATTCGAAATGAATTTCCTTTAGTAAATAGTTTAATAAGTAGCGTAAAGAAAGTGTTTGTAAAGGCGCCGACACGAGTACAGTTATACAGAGAAAAACTACCTAACATTTCTCTACCACCAGAACCTGTAATTACGCGTTGGGAAACGTAGCTAAATGCTGCTCTTTTTTATGCAGAAAATTTGGAAAAAATTAAGGAATTAATTTTAGATTTGTCTGATAATTCAAGTGCTTGTATCAATAAAGCGCAATCGGTTTTAAAGAAATCAGAACTGCGCAATCAATTAGCATTTATAAAAGCACATTATTATTTTGCAAGCGGGACTACTTGTAAATTGGAAACCGAAGCATTGCCACTTAACGCATCGATAGAACTAGTAAATAATATTCAAAAATTAATTTATACTGCCCCAGGAAATACTGACAAAATTATTTCAAATAAATTTAAAGAAATTTTACAAAAAAATAGTGGTTATCAGCTGTTAACTAAAATTAACAAAATTTTGACTCTGGACGAAAATCGGGAAGAACTGAATGTACAATTAAATTTGTCCATATTAACCGCATTAAAAAATGCACCTATAACGTCTATAGATGTGGAAAGAAGTTTTTCCACCTATAAATATATACTTTCTGCTAGACGTCAAAATTTTCTACCAGAAAATATAGAAAAGCATATAATTATAAATTGTTTTGCAAATCAACGCAATGAAGCATTGGAGTATTAAGTACCTATAATTTAAAATTTATAATACCATATGAACACAAATTATTTAGATAAGGGGAGGTCACGGTAAACAAAATCACTGTATTTGATAGGTTCAGCTTGTTGTTGGTTCTACATGTCAATTAAATGTCCGTTTTGATTTGAATCAATCATGCAACGTACGTTCAGAATTCCAAAGCCGCCCTTTATCTAAATAATGTTTGTTCATATGGTAAGTATATTATATTATTATTAATACGTATTATGTTAATTATGTATTATTTTTTAACTAATAGTTTCAATTTTTTATTAAAGATGTAAAAATTACATTTTTTATTGGTAGTTTATTTTGCATATTACGAAAAATAATGCATATTTTCTGCATATTTTACAATTTTTAAGTGCATATATATGCACATATTTTGGCATTTTATAATGCATAAAATCCGCTCTCAAGTAATAAGCTTTAGTAACAGATTGGAATTTAATTCTCGTAGTAGTGTAAATCCTATTACTAGTATTTATTGTTCAGATATGTAAACGCAGGATTCTGTTTGATTAACAGGGAGCACTTATTTATCAAATTTCATTCGTCATTTTACCTTAATACATAGTACGAATCGTGTGTAGGAAATTAGACACATCTATAAATACCCTTCCGTTTGAATTAACTCTGCTTTCAGTAGTATATTGCCGAATCGACCGTATCGAGCTCTGCAAGCGTTCTCCCCTGCCGTAGGTCTATCTGTTACATCACTGGAGTTTAAGTTGTTCAGAACGCTATTCTTAAACAAATTCACTACACTTTTCTGATGGTATATGAGTACATTTACATCAGTAATTAAAGATGCGCAAAGAATATCGTCGTTTACTCATCAGGAGCGTCGAAATGCAGTTCTTCTGCTTAAGTGCTTTATTAAAATAGTTCATAATTTCTTACTGCCATGATTCATTTTCAGTTTTTTGCTTGAACAACGTTCGAGGGTGATCGCGCCCCTAACGTCCAGTCCTTCACCTTGAATACAAAAATATGATTGCGATCATGTATCCGAATCTCTTCTTTTGAGATTTTATTGAATGCACTCAGTATTAAAAGAAGTAATGTAAAATACAGCAATTGTAAGCTTACAAGATTTACCACTTTTTCCTTAATATTTTTGAGTACGAAATTCCAAACTAGCCTATAGAAAATTTAGTTTCAAGGTGAACGTAAAAATTATCGATTTTGGTTCGCATTCGTTGTACCTCAAGTAAAGATTAATTAACCGACTAAATAGTTTCAATTGAAACCGTAAAAGAAAAACTACTCTCGTCTATTTATAATTTCCGTTACCGACTCTACATCAACAATTTCGTATACCTCTAAAAGTCGATAACATTGATTACAGGTCTCGAATATGTAAAACTAATATCTAATGTGTTTCAAATTACTGCTTACAAACGCACTATTGACACAAAAAAAACTAAAACCTCCTCAATAAGAATACTCTTACAATTGGGCTTAATATAATTTGAAAAACTTCTTAAACCTTAACATTTGTCCTTAAACCCTTTCTATATAAATTCCATTACACAATAAAGTGGATATCTAATTTACACAAAATAAGATCATTAAATATATTATTCATAATATTTGTATTCCATTACACAATAAAATGGACATTTAATTTACACAAAATAAGAATTCCGAATATTTTAAGTTGGTCCGTTTTACATTCAAATATTTTAATTTTTAGTGTTAATTAATACGTTCTCTGATCCAGTGCGTTGCATGCAGTTTCTTCTCATAGATTTAATTTTACACTTAATATTCAAGGTTATTAATAATATACTCTTATAACACTAGTAATGACATTATACGGTACATTACGCCACCAGTGCAGTAGTATGAATTACGCTAGTGAAGTATACTGGAAAAAAAACTGCACAAATACTTTAGCACACATCCTACAAAGTTATGTACTCTTACATAGGAAAATCATAGATTAATAAATTATATTTATATATTTGATAAATAAATAAGCAATCGAATTAGTTTATCTTAAGAAAGTGCTATAAAGTCATATAAGAAAACTATAATTCATTTATATTTGCTACAGCAACCTTCTTGTTATTTGGAAATACAAAAGAGTTAACACCGATCATGGCTATAGGAGAAGTGTACCATCTAAAACTATAATACAATTGGTAGTAATACTATAAGTACTTTAGGTTATACATCGACAACTTGTTGCATAATTACAAAGATTGTCGGTTTGACAGTTACGAATTGTTTTCATTATGATTATTTTTTAAGTAAATTTGACCAAATGGAAACAATTTTTGAATAATTATTGATAAGCATCATTAATCTGCCGTCTTGTATAGTTTGTATGAACCATTAAAGTGGCTGCTATGGAAATGCGAATAATGTAAAATTTTCTGTTGGTATAGATGCTCTTGGTATAATCGTGTATTAACTTGACTAAATTGGACGCTCTGATTGGTTGAATATGATACGAAAAAAATAATCATAATTATCAATCTATTACACCAACTCATTGTTTTAGGGAAAATACGAAACTACTCCAAAATAAAAATAAAACTTGTGCGTCAATGATTTAGGCACAGGATTTCCACTGGATATGCTTTAGTACATGTTAAAGTTTAAAAAGTTTAAACTTAAATGACTGTAATGAGTTGTTCTTACATACCAGTAAGTTATAATGAAAAGTACAGTAATATAAAGTTAGCAATTCTAATTTAATGATGTTTACTTGGATGTTGTGAATTTGATGTTAATCCGTATTATATTCTAGTCAGATTGTTTCCCCTTGGTTTCTTGTTAAAAGTTGGCCATATTCAGCGTTTTTTCTATTTTTCTCATCATACGAGATAGTCAAATTTATTTTAATTTGGAAAAACAAATTCCCATTTTAATATGCTATTGTACACAAAATCAATATAAGTGTCTTAATAAGCAAGCTTTTATTATTAGAACATGATGTATTGTCGTCTACACTTTGCCATATCATTTTTCTTAATACTACTACAGTATTCGAGTGCTCTAAGTAAGTTAAAATAATTACAAATTAATTATTGATTAAAACAAATTTTAGTTAAATTTGATGTTTGTAAGAGATCAGATTTCAACTTTGACAATTGCTTAAAATTGGCCATTCAAAATGCGTTACCCATTCTTCAAAAAGGTGAATATTACTTTCGTTACCGACAGTTTCTTCAGTATTAATAATATTCATTAGGTTTACTAGAAAATAAAATTCCTCCAATTGAGCCATTAAAAATTTCACAATGGACAATAGATGGAGTACCTCCCGTGGGTTTTTACCACAAATACAAGAATATAGAAATGCATAACTTCTCACTGTCAACAATCAACAACGTTGTGTAAAATAGGGAAACGCCGAGACTTCCAACAATTAACATAAATTGTTTCTAGTTCAAGAATTACGGAAAACGATTTTTTTCTTCAAATTGACGCATCGATTCCAAGATTCCTTTGCAGAGCAAATTATGTATATGAAAACTTTATTGTTGACGGAGTTGATTTCAGTGGCGAAGGAAAGATTGATTGGTTTTATGGTGAGTACTAAATCTTTCTTGAGCAAAATACATTTTGCTTTCGTTATTTCTAACGTAATCGTATTCACTTTCGGTTTATTAATTTAGCCACTGTTCGGTTAGAAATTTAGAATTTAATGAGTTCTGTATAAATTGAATAGCTGTTGGATTTATAAGAAATGATCTTTTATTATTTGTTTTACACGTTTGGTAGGTTTAAAAATGTTTAGAAGATTGTATACAGAAGGATAAGTCCCGATTTTCATGGTTGTTTGGGGTATTTCAAGAACGGCTTGAGACAGGAAATTGCGGTTTTCGGGTTTCAGCGCTACTTTTTTATGAAATGAAAATGGACTAAACAAAATTTTCATGGCACGATTCGTTTCTTATATACAGGGCGATTTTAAAAATTTGTCATTTTAGGTCTCTCCCCCCGTATATATGTACACTTTTTTCACAATTTGATTGCATTTGTCTTCAGCTTTCCAAAAATGTATAAAACTCTATAGTTCCATTCAACATTAAGCTCAAAATTTACTTTATGATCATTTAAATTTTTTAATGGTTGGCAATAAGAGGCAATAATAAAAGCCTTTTTTTTTAAATTTTATAGCATAACTTAGCAACAAAACAGAATAGCATTAGCATTTAGAAAATGTTCAAATTGATCGCCGGTGTGCCTTAAACAAGTTTCACATTGCTCTGACCGGCCTTATTTTATTCAAAATAATAAAAGGCCTCAACTCTAGTTCCATAAAAGCCCTGTAAACGACGTTGCGTAGATCCGCCAGAGTTTTATATTGAGTTCGATAAACTTTATTCTTAAGATATGCCCACAGAAAGAAACCGTGGACTGACAAATATGATGATCTGGGTGCCAATATTACAACTCCAATTTAAATGTGCTAATGGCACATCACCTTCGATTTCGGGTACACTATTTTCCAAAATTTGTCAATATTTATTGGCAGCAAGATCTCCTCCGTTAAAAGTTTGATATACAACTTTACTACCCAATACGAAACAGGATACATTAAAGCCAAACCCTCCTTATCGTTCACGTGGAAACAAAGCATATGGATTATTATCATACCAAACTCTATTATTTTGGCGATTAAAAATACCAGCGATTATAAAGTGCATCTCGTCAGATCAAACACCGAATATTTCAAAATGAACGTCTCTGTTCACATTTTGTAAACGCCCATTATCAAATTGTCTAAGGCGTTCTGCATCGCCCGTACGTAAGCTTTAGACCTTATGAAAATTATGTGGATAGTAGTGTTTTCTGGGTATCTCTCCCCAAGAGGTATTTGGATTTGTTGTGGTTGACGGTAATACATGTATTTCGTCAATTTCATGATTTCTTTTGTTGTGGCCTTTTGAAGGAGGTTTATAAAAAGAGTCGTGTACAATTAGATTTGATTTTATTTTTGAAGATATTTTTTTCTGGCTGCCGTCTCTCTGAATATCTCTGAAATATATTTTTTTGTAAATTGTCAAGGTAAAAAGGTAGATAGATACCTGTGAAAATACATTTCTAATGCTTCGTTTGCATTTTTGTTACAATTTATGTAATGTACATTTTAAGCTTAATGTTGGAAACCTGAGGATAAATAGAATCACACTGTAAACATTAAATACAGCGATAAAGAAGAGTTACGTGCGCCACTTGATTCTACGTAAAAATGTCCATCAGCATCAGTTTTCACTTTATTTGACAAATTTTGAACAAATTTTGCTTAGTTCATCCTTTTTTTCATAAAAAGGTAGCAAAGAAACGCTCCAACCGCAACTCCCTGTCTTAAACCGTTCTTGAGATAACTCGGAAAACCGTCGAAATTGGGACAAACTGTACTGGGCAGCACTTCTTAAAAAATAGTACTTCGAATAACTGCGCTATAGGAAGATATGGGTATACATTCTTAAGAATTTGCGGGGTGGATGCTTTATGTTTGTTAAATTCCCACTTCACAGATAACAAGGTCTGTGTAGTCTGTACAACAAACAAGAATTTTCAATTTACTACTGAGGACTTGTTATAGTCCAAGGGAATTTTATTTTCGGGCAAAAATCGTTTCTTGAAAGATGATCCGTTATGTGAACTTGTTTATCATACTACAAAAATGACTTATTTCCAAATTTTTTCCTTACCATCGGCCGCCATCTTGGAAAAATAGCGGCAAAAACGGTTTTTTTCAGTTTAAATTCAAAACGACTTAATGAAACAAAAAATATGGATTAATATAAGTTTTTGTTATCAACGAATAAGTTCAAAGGTAAATATGTAATTAAGAATTATTATTAATTTTATTAAATACATAAATAAAAAGTTTACCTCGAGTAGGATATGAACCTACGACCTGTACTTTGCTAGAGTACTCTAGCAAAGTACAGGTCGTAGACGTCCAATTCAGACCGGAAGATCTCCTATACCAGCACCGACAAATCCTTTTACATGACAATAGAAACAACGCAGTCCGTGGGTCTAGCATTTAATATATTCAAGATGACCTCAGATTAAAGGACTTAATAGAGCATCTTTCCGCACCTTGCAGTCCCTCAATCCCTGGCAGGCGGTTAAGATCCTATAAACAAAAACGTTCGAACGGATCGCTCAGCGTGTGGAAAAATACTACCCATGGCTCTCGAATCCTTTGGGAAGCGGAATTTACGGAAAACAAGGAACCTTTGTGCAAATGCTATGAGAACAGAGGCTGGTTTCAATTCACTGCGTGCACCGTGTAACACAACGACTAACATTGGATTAGCTGCGCCGCTACACCAAATGCTCTCGACGTCATACTAATCGCGATGAAACAATGCCGTTTCATATTAAATCAAGTAATGGGACCAGAAATGCGATGCGCCATTAAATTTGACATGCAAGTTTATGATGTAATTTGCAGCAACGTCTGGATGTGATGGAGCCGTTGATGAAGTAATCAAACTTGTGCTCTTATGCTCTTGCTGTACTTTGGTACAACTCTCTACTTGAAGACAAAGGACTTTGGGCGTTTGGAAACAATTTCTAGAACCATTAGGAGAAACCCACAGGTATACTTTGCTTACGCCCAAATCACAAAATCATTCGATAGAGCATGAGAATAGAAACATGAAGGAATTAAGAGGCGTTGTTGGAACAAAATAAAACGATAAGGCTCTGGACCATTATTTCTTATAGTTGTTAAGGCTGGCAGATGAAAGTGAAAGTCTTTTTAAGTATAAAATAGAGCAATCACGAAGTGGTACCTTATCCCACGGAAACCCGTACAGTGGCGAAAGGTTAGACTTTTACCTTCTCCCGTCAGACATATCACAGCGTTAACCGCAAGGCAATTGGCCAATTGTTTGAAAATTTTGACCGCAAGCAACTGGTTAAGGAAAAAGGGGTGTGGACCCCTTACCAAGAAAGAAACTGAAAACTTTGAAGTTTAGTAGTGCATCCCACACAGTTAATCCTGAGAAAAAGGTCATGTTGAAAGAAGTAAGAGGGTTGTTACAGAAGTTCGACGTAGCGATACGAACTCGGCCAGATTTTTATTTAAAGGAATCTGTAGGTATATACGAGTATGGCGTGATAATACGGGCACTATTTTCCTCGAAAGCCACGATGCTCTTACCATCAAAAGTCAAAAGTTTGACGCATCTTGTAAGGAATGAAACGTCCAGAAGTTCTGACTAAGATGAAGAGCAACCAGTGCTGAACAAAGTCATTATAATTGACGGTATAAGCTTGAGTCATTGATTACGAAAGACTCCTGATATGAGGACTTATGAAGGATTTTAAAAAGCGCTTTTGAAGAAGCTGATAGATATTAAGTGGGATTTTGACGAGATCAGATTTGTTTTTGACGTTTGGAAAATTCACTTAAGGAACACTTGCGGACAAAAAAGGAAAAGGGCACCGAAAAGTAGTACGATATTGTAGAAACTACGATGATAAAAAACATTTGTTTGGAAAGCTTGCTAAGCCACCGAAAAACAATAGCTGAGATTACGTCTTATTTATCCAAAACTGTTTAGAAGCTTTAAAAGAAAGCATTTTTCGTATAAAGACTATAATATTTGGGAGTGTCACAAAATACAATGTCAAAATTTGTAAAAATCTACTAGTATCTTCCCTCGACTTCGAAAAATCCCTCCCTGAAAAAGTAAGCTTTCTCACAGGACGGAAGAACGAGCTCCGCTAGATAAAAGTGCGTCTAATTCTTGAAAAGTTGGGACCGTCACAGGCTGTGGTTATCTTAGCGTGGCATTTGTTTACCGGTTGTGATAAATCGGACAGGTTTGTAGTAAAAACCAAAGATTTTTGTTTTAAAGCCTTTATGGAGTTCGAAAGTGATATAATAGGAACATTACGCTGTTTGGGGAAGTCCTAAATCAATAACGATGGCCCTGCTGAAGAAGTCGTTTGTCGCCGGTGCTAGAATAACGAATATAGTTCTGTGGAATTTCTTCTACGGCACCTTTATGCCCATAAACAGTGCAATCAAGAGCACCTTCCATCTATGCCGTCTCTGGTACTAATTATAAGAAGCGCTCAAAACGTGATAAGGATCTTCGGGTTTATGTTTCAAATTTTAATGAATTTTCAAAATGGTTGCTAAATTTTTCTGTGATATTTGCTAAACATTGTAAAAAAGATTAACGCAAAACCCACATCCAATGGAGCGCTCAGCGGCGACGGCGGCGGGCGGCTGCGGCTGGACAGTGTGACGAAATTTTCGGTAGAACCGTACGAGATACGAAAAAGGTTGTAAGGACATTCCTTATAGAAGAATTAGTCCTCCACCGTTTTTGTTTAAATAACTGTTGACACCTTAAGTTGAGTTCAAAATAATCTGAAAAAGCTGGGGGGGTGGGGGTGGGGGTGGGAATTTGAAACAAAAGTAATTTTCTAGAGTCATTAGTGTGATGAACAATGGTCTGTCACAGATTTGATAAATACGGTTTTACTGAATGTTAGATTTGGTTTATACATTGTACTGTCATTTTACAACTGCATCTTCTAAAACAGCATAGAAGTACTTTTTATTATCTATTTTTAAAATGGCCTGTTGCATTCTACCTTATACCAAACGCTTTGCGATGTCATGGTTTTAAAAACGCCAAGTTTGAACTAATAGTTCTTAGTATTTGAATTATTAATAATACGATCTTGCATAACTTTTGCTTATTATTTTTAGATGAATACCAATTCCAAGTTAACCTTACTGGCAAAACATCTCATCGTGTGACAATCACATCAGTCGATTACGTTACCCTCTATATAGGTTCATTTGCAGCAAGTGTTGAAAGTACCGATATGGACAAAGCACAGAGAATAGAACACTTTCTCACTGATTATGGAAAATTAATCACATCTAATGTAGAAAGCAGATATGATGTGTTATACTCATTTGGAATAGGGAATGTAACAAACGTTATTTTTGCATTGTTTCCGTTTGAAGAATTATTTCCAAAATAACGTTCCTGTAATGTAATTTTACATTTTATTTGTAACTTAAAATAAATAGAGTACAAGCCTTATTGCAGTTATTAAATCGGCTAAGTTTAACTATACATACGATAGTACGCTGAAAAATTCATGACTACTTCAGTTTTTCGTTTTGATTTTTGAATTCTGCATTATATTGTACGGGGTATCCCATTTTGGGCGCTTCGATCGAGAGGGTCATCTTACAGGTTTGTAGGTAACAATCCATCCTTGAGAAAAAAGAATCGTCTCAAAATTCCCTTATAAACGCAGAGTTGTGGCTCGGGGCACCGTATTGTTGAAGATAAACGGCATTATAATGGGCCAATGGTACATTCTGGATCAGTTCAGGAATACCTTCCTCAAGAGTCTCGGGATAACGCAGCGCTGTAATACCTCCTTCATAAATTATGTAGACTATGTGTCTTCCAAAAATGAAACATGAAACCCCAACCCCAAAGCGTCCTTGCTGTACCCTTTTAAAAGTTAAATGGTGATTTTCTGCGGACAAATTTCTTGGATTATGGGCATTGAGAATTCCACACTTGAAAAATTAGATTCACCGTACTAGATAACGAATCTGCCAAAAGATTCATCAGTATGTATTTGTTGTAAATACCACTGTGAAAACAACTTTGATTCTACGGAAAAAATTCTATAGGAATACGTTCTAACTTCTTCGATGATGATAAGATAACTGAGATACGAGTGGTGCCTCAAAAGTGATACTTTGCAGTTCCATCCTGTATCGCAGACAGCAAAAGGGCTATAAACATTCCGTTGGAGCCATCTTTAATTTCATAAAGGAAATGGCACACCATCGCAAAAACGGCAACCCACTATCTTTCAAATTAAGGGGCATGCCCTGGAAAAGAAAACCTGTACATTTAGAACCGGTTACATCTAGAATCTATAATGATTCACAAAAACTGATAGTAATATTTATTTTGATGAATAAAGTGGTGAACCAATACACCCTGTAATGAAAAGTGAATGCTTCCTCGATTATCATTCATAACGATAATACTTCACTTGGATGAGAATATCGTGTAATACATGAATTCTTTCAAAACCTTTACAGTTTAACAGAAATTGCAGCTGCCGTCTTTTTGAATTTTATTTTTCTGCTTTGATTAAGAATAGTAACAAACACATGTTGTTTGGTTATTTTACCAAAATTATTTAAGGTAGCCTGAAAATTGACCTCCAAATAGCTTGCTTGAAAGTGTACTAACACATCAAAGGCTTTAAGCTTTTTAATAGGACGACTTCATAATCTTCTTACGTTAACCCAACTCTTAATTTCGAAATATGCACTCTTAGATATCCAACTTCATAATGGGCACCCATAAAAAAATTGTACATAACGAATATGAATATAGTGATGTAACATTATTCAGAAAGAGACAATAAAACTTTACCAAAACAGGGAAATGAATAGTTGTTCCCATTAGACGATATCATACTTGACTACTAATCATTTTAAGCGGTCATGCTTTGCTTAATTTATTATGTTTGCCAAAGTTATACAAATGAAATAAACAAAGAAAAATGATAACTATAGAAAAGCAGGCAACGCAAAACTCACGGGGAAGGGAACCCCCTTCCAGTCGCACCCCCAGGTAGTGGATAGGAAGGAGTGGACGATGATTTATTTAAGTGACTGTATGGAATTTTCAGTCCAATACCATGTACAGGAGCTCATTGCTGATAAAAGAAGTTCTAGAAGCACCAAAAGGAATGTGGTGTTGCATACCTATCCGCGTCTGATCCAAAGTTTTGTTTGAACAACCCTGGAAACCTTACGTAATCCTAAGCTCTGTTGATCTGTGGAGACCACACCTTATTTCTTTCCTTGTAGGAGCTCCGTTACTCCATAATCTTCAGCGCAGCCTCAGCACTCTGTTATGGCAGATGTCAAGACCAACTACTTATTTCCTTTACTCTCGAGCACATTGAATGACTTGGATCTACCACGGAAGTAACCCATCCCACAGGGTTGTCAGATGTTCTAATGACAACCAAGATCTTCATTTTGTTCGTACCGGACCTAGACCGGATGTCGATCGTATCATTGCACGGGAACGAACGGTGCCGTAGCGACCTATAGTTCGACATGGTTGCGACGATAAACCGCGTACCGTCTTAGCAGATCAAGGGACTCTGGTCTAAATATCTGAGCCAAGGAGAGTAAACTTCAATAAAAATACCAAACCCCAAGGCGGTGACCAATCACAAAGGGTGCTTGGATAGATGGAAGACCAGTCGTGTTGGTAGACGTGCGGCTTCGCAACTAGCGAGGATAAGGATGGCAACCCTGCTGTCTCTCTAGCTAGAAGCTCACCTTTTTCAACTAGTCTTGCGTAGATTCTCTTATTGCTTTCTCGTATACGTACGTATAAAGAGAAAGCTACGTAATCGGTTTTAATTTTCACCTTTTTTACATATCTGGAGGTCTTGTGGTCTAAACAAAATGAAAAAAATATTTTTAGAAAAAAAAGTTTCGTGTCTGATTGTGTGCCTGCGTATGAGTGAGCGCGATATCTTTGAATCATTATAGTTATCGATAAAAGAGCCATTTAAAACAAAATTAGAGTCTGTGTGTGTGTGTGCGCGTTTCTGCGTGCGTGCGTGCATGCGTGCGTGTGTGCGTGCGATCGTGCGTGGGTGGGTGCGTGCGTGCGTGCATGCGTGCGTGCGTACGTGCGTTCCTGTGTGCATGCGTGCGTGTGTGTGCGGGATATTTTCACCCATTAGAGCTGTAGATATGAAATTTGGTACAAACATTCTTTGCCATAGAATCTAGGTCAAGTTCGTTAATGAGCAAAATCCAATGAGGGGCGGGTTTAGGGGATCATAAAAAAAATTCATTGCTTCAAATTTTAAAAAGTTACATAATTACAAAACAAACTTACACGTTATTATATAACTTCAAAATAGAAAAATATATAATAACTAGTGGCTCACAGTTTTTAGGGTGAAAATTGTGCCTCTTTTAATTTACCAATCGATTTTTTTGAAAGTCGAGCATTGGGGTTTTTATGATCCCTAAGAGTAAATCATTTGTTAAAATTAAAAGATTCAAAATGGCGGTTCAAAAATGGGTGATTATCGTGTTTATTTAATTTATTAACGGATTTTTTTGAAAGTCGGGTATTGGGAGTGTAAATCATTAAATTTGTCAAAATTAAAAAATTCAAAATGCGGATCAAAAATGGTGGATTATCGTATTTAAAATCCAATATGCCTAAAATACAGGTATTGTGGGTTTGAAGTTATTTATTTCCATATATGGGAAAACATTATGGCAGATAATTTTCCTGCGGCTTTTTTACTCTCTCTCTCGGCAATCTCAAACCACCTCTTGATCATCTAGGCTATTAGTGGAAACTTTGAGATCTATCCTTTCTTTTGAGGTGAAACTTTTTTATTGGTTACATTTTCTTTATCTTTGTTAGTCTTAATTCAGCATTATTTTATTATTGATTAAATTAGTAAACAATATTCATGTATGAACATGTATCTCGTAACAGGAATTCAGATATTTAAGAATTAAGGCACGCCACTGGTAGGGGATGAACATAAATTGTAAATACGTTCAACCATCATGTATAAATACAACATAAATCGTATATTCAAGTTTAAAATGAGTTTTCAAGTTAACATTCAAAATAATTAAATGCATCTTAAAGCCAAGTAGTAGTTCAAATATACCATAACCTAGTTTGCAAATGTAAAAATAAATTGGTTTGTCAAGAGATCAATTGTTGTTCAAGGTGATTGAAACAATGTAATACCATGTTTGCCTGGGGATATACACTAGTGCTGGAACATATTGTGAGCCAGAAGGAAACCGAAGAATCGATTATTGTTGAAATCATGGAGGTACTTTAAGTTTTTATGTAATAATGAGATACGTCAATGGCCGTGTGCTTAAGATATATTTCATTTCCTTTTTTTTATAATATTTATTAAATTTATTCAAAGAGTAATAGATTGTATCAGAACATGACCATGGAACCTATATGTTATATGCACTTAGATTAAGTATAGCTGGATTTAGAGATGATAGCGTTATATAAAAATGTCAATGTTTAATTTAAATTGGTGTAGACGGTTTGTACTTTGGAGTTCATTATTTCAATTTAGTACAAATTAAAGTAGTTGGTATGGTCGGCCCGGCAAGAGGTGTCTTATGCC
Organism: Vesta saturnalis; assembly: GCA_036346205.1. Taxonomy (NCBI): domain Eukaryota; kingdom Metazoa; phylum Arthropoda; class Insecta; order Coleoptera; family Lampyridae; genus Vesta; species Vesta saturnalis. The sequence goes on along the minus strand of JARFJB010002411.1, from coordinate 733,549 downwards.
TCATGTTCTATTAAAGCATGCTTTATGATTTTAAATGTCGTTATTAGTTCATATAGCAATTTTGAATACCAGCAAAACATCGTCAATGTTTCTAGGTTATTTTCAAATTTAAGCCGCGCTATCAAATTTAAATAAAATTACTTTTCGAATATATACATATATATATATATATATATATATATATATATATATATATATATATATATATATATATATATATATATACATACAAAACGAATGTAAACGTAAGTACAATTACAGAGGTATATGTTAAATATAATAATTCTTTGCAATGTTAAACTAAGATTCTAATTTTTGCTTTAAATGCAAATATTGGACATCTTATAATTAAAACTCAACACCTTCCCTTTCACTATCATCTTCACTCGACTCTCCGACATTGATTACTAGAAGTTTTACCATTTTCTCAGCTCTTTTTTGAACGTCCCACCACTGGCATGTAAAACACATTTTTGCCACAGTTCTCCAGTTACTTGGTTTAATGAATCCTTCCATAGCGATAAAACATTCTCGTCCCTGAAGCCCTATCTTCCAACGTTTTTGTTGTAATACTGTTTACAATTTGCCCATATTGTCTCGATAGGGTTGAATTAGCAGTGATGCGGTGGCAAACGTAAAATTTGATGTCCCCATTGATGAGAGATTTCATCAATTGCATATATTTTTGGAACTTGTTAATCCTTGGCAATTTGTAATAATTCCACTTTCAAAATATCATTCGAATGAGGAATGTTGTGTTTTCTTAAAAATTGAAGATTTTCTTTCTTCCAACTACTTGAAGGTAATTTGTCTACTTGGTTCTTCTAAATTTGGTAAAAGCTGTTCTTGAAACCATTTTTGGAATAAATCAGCGTTGTAGTCTACTATCTTACTTTTACTGGAAAATACCAATGATGAATAAGGTATAAAGCCATCCCTGTTGCCAGCACTCAGTACGATAAAACTAAAATTTATTCAGTTAAAAATATTTTAAACAAATCGGATTATTTAGTTACCATTTCCCTTCTCCTAGCGGTTTGTTTTTTGTGCTTTTCAAATCATTATCATGCTATGATTTTCGAACGCTTCCTCGACTAAAAATCCACGTCTCATCCAAAAAGACATGATCGTAACTAATTTGGCAATTTTTAATAGCAAAATGTTTTCGCAAAAATGTTGCTCGAGCACCAGCAATATGAACTTGTTTCATTAAGCGCCGAATTCCATCGTCAACTTTGAATTCAAAACCAATTTTGTGTAACAATTATTTCAAACTCGTTTTATTGAAGGTCAACATTTTATCTTCTTTAAGTTCAGTTCGGAGTTTTTCGATAGTAATATGTGAGCCTAAAATTAAACAGAGATTAACTCCATTTCAACAATTATTTCTGAATTACTTACCAGTTGCATGCATGGTGTAAATTTTTCGTTTCAAAACGCCTTTCACGTATTCGTCGACATCCTCTGACTTCAAACACAGCCTATGTTTTTTGCGGTGAATCCGGCGCCGATTTCCCAGATTCTAAATAGAGAGCCATTCTTGCCTTTGTCCGAGTTACGGTTTTCTCGGAAATACCGCATGCGGGAGCAGTTCACTGCAACATAAAAATACATGTAAATAGTGAAAATTATTAGCGTACCTGGATAATGGAAGTTAAAGGTAAATTTGGCCCCCGTTATCGCGTTCCATCTCGAAATAATGCAGTATATTCATTAACATTACTTGAGTTTGGCTTTTCAAAGATTTACCTTTTAATGACATCATCATTTGCTGCAAAATAAATAAATGCATTCAATCAATTGGAAATACATTTTGTATTATAAACTTACCTCGTAATAGTGAATATTAGTAATAACAGTTTCGAAAAAACTGTTCTTTACAAATGCAATGGAAACTAATAAATTACGAAGCGAAAGATAAATTATTATAACTACAAAACACGATGCGATTATACGAAACGAAATACGAAGAATAATTTGAGGTTAAATAGCCAAGAAGACAGCGTCATGTGCTTTGACGTTAGATTCGACATACGTTTTTAAGTCCTGCATTTAAAGTATATAGCAGACGTATATTTATAATCCGTCTTTCTTTAAGTGGGAACTTCGCACTAAGATAAAGGGAAACAGATGCATCTCACAGTAATAATTATATCCCCATTCTCGAGTTCGCCATGAGACACCTCTCCCCGGCGCTGCTATACCACAATATTAGAGCTTTCAATGATACTTAAATTGATTGTGACATAGAAATTCTCTAAGTTTGATTGCAAAATCAATTTTTTCAGTACCTAAATTGTTTTAGATTTAAAGTAAACACAGGCATAATATTTTTGTCAGGGAAAGGGACCTATAACACACCAGTACATATTATTAATTCAGTCCATAAATAGTTTAAATTTAAATGAATATTTACGACTAAAGTTCAGAGTTGAATTTATTTAAACCAATGTGGACAAATTGTTCACAATGTTTGTATTAACCTTCTACCAGTACTACATTAAATGATTTAGAAGCAAAGTCAATGCTAACCTCATTTACAGTAAATCAAGATACCTTACCAGAGTTCGTCAAGGTTAGTTTCGATAAGAGATTAGCTTACTCGTTATCGGAGATAAATTTTGAGCTTGCCGAATACAAATAGAGGACCATTGAATTATTGCTATTTGGCAAAATTTAACGAGTAATATTGAATGTAAATTGTAATCACATGATATTCGTATATTAAAGGGCTAGCCTGGGTAAACAATTAATGTAACTTCTCATTCTAATAAATTGCAATATAGATTACTTGTTTCAATTTAATAAATATATCCTTCAACAAAGTTTAAGATTGTAATATTAAAAATTAGAAACCAAATCTGATCGCGTAAGACTAACACTAAGTTTTAATTTACTTTCTTCTAACGAGGAAGTACCATCAAACTTTCTACTTCTACCAGAACATACGCCGTTAAAGCGGTATGGGCGTGGCAAAACCGGGATTTCCTAGACTGGGGTGGCTAAGCGCTAAACGTCTCCTAGGCCTGTTACCGAAACATATGCTTCAGCGACTCTTGCAGGACGTAGCTAGGGATACTTAAATGCAAGTAAGGAAGATGACGGTAAACTATAAACGGACTCCCAATCCTAAGTTCGTTTGGCAGTTTCAGGTTTCGAAAGAATTGCGAGTGGGGAAGCCTTAGCGTGGTCAGGGGTAAGCCATGTAGATAGCGTTGAAACGCTTGTGGACGAAATACAGGCCTCTTAACAATTTAAGACCCTCCAGGCGGTATAGGCCTCCTGCCGTTCGGAAGACTATTTGCCCAGGGAGCAAGATGAACGAGTCATAAAATAACCAAACGAAGGACATCGAAGCGGAAAATACAGACATAAGTGATGATGAGTTTTTCAGACCACTACGAAAACCACCCCCCAAATGATTCACCTCCGTACAATAGGGTGAACCATTTTGGAACATTAAAGAGTTGAAGAAATAAGAGTATACGAAAAAAGTTAACGGAGATTATTTTGCTGAGTCGGTGATATGAGAAAGAACGGAAGACAATAAACCCGAACAAGATGACCTCGTCGTCAACTCACTGGTAGAAGCTGTACAATCCTTCACCAGGAGCGTAAGCACTCTCGAGACGGAGGTAGCACAGCGCTGCAATACCAAAGTGGAAATAAATCAGATTACAAATACAATAGCGCGCTATTCCCTAGTCCTAAGACCATCGCTCATTGAAGAATGGTTTGAAAAGAAACAATGGAGGGAAACACACTCACACACGATGTAGGCATACAAACAGTACCCATTACCTTGTGTACATGCAAGCCTAAAATATCAAATTCATTTTTCAATGTAAAATCCCGTAAAAATCATACAGGTTCTAAGTTATCGCGCTTATCAATTTTAAAAGTGAGTTTTGCCTTTTGTACCTCTCGCTGTCTTGTTGTACTTGAACCAATCAGTTGTCATTTTTATCAATAATTTTCGAGTTGTTGTTATTAGTGGTGTATCAACGGGGGCCCCTTTCCACCAGAATTAGCCTGTACTACCAAGTAAAGGTGAGCGCTTTGTATTTTTTCTTAGTTCTGTACGATAACAGATTGACAATTTTTAAAGTATATAATTCAAATATACAGTCCACTATTAAATCAATATTTTTTATCAATCTCTTGCACAAACATTTTTTGATCCATCGGCCGGATTATACGTTTGAAATTTAAAAATTGTATCGTTTCATTATATTAATAATAACAAAACGAATTCCGCATTAGTTTCTCTTTTCTATCATTTTATTCTAAATGATTAACCTTGGCCTTCGTGTAAGTAGAAATATATGTATAAATATTGGTTTATTGTTACACTTGGAGTTTTACCATAATTTATGATATTATTGTGAATTGTAATACTTGGTGGTTACATGATTTGACAAAATAAAAGTGTAATCATTGAGTAAATCATTACTCAATGGTGTAATTTTACAATTCTAAGAGCATGAGTTATACCTACAGCGTTGGATACTTCTGTTCGTAAAAAAAATCGCTATCTCTATTATATATCTTTGTCGGTGAAATCTTAGTGTAATTAATTATGGTAGCATTAAAAAGGTCTTCTCAACAGAGAAAGGTAGCTATTTCGCGTATAACCGAAATTTATGCTTTGACAATATCATCAGGGATCTTTTAAAATTCGATATGAATCTCTTGAACAAGATTATTCTGATTATTATAAGTTTTTTGTTATGAACTAATAAGTTCAAAGGTAAATATGTAATTAAAAATTATTATTAATTTTATTAAATACATAAATAAAAAACTTACCTCCAGTAGGATTTGATTTAATTACATGAACTTATTCGTTCATAACAAAAAAACTTATAATAATTTAATATTAGTCAAGTTGCTTTGGTATGTGCGAATCCTTGCGATATTGCGGGCTCATATTCCATTAATATAAGTAATTTGATTGTAATCTCATTATATTTAGAATTTACATCAGTTCTACATACATAAAGACAAAATTTACATCGATTGGGGCTTGAACCTTGGTGACGCAGTTGGTTAGCGCGGTACTCTAACAAAGTACAGGTCGTAGGTTCAAATCCTACTCGAGGTAAACTTTTATTTATGTATTTAATAAAATTAATAATGATTTTAAAATTATTCTGAATTTAAGAATCTGCATAATGAAATTATCGGCTTTAGCGATGACGATGATTTTGAAACCCAAGACGCAATAAGAAAGGAAGCAGATACGTTTTATTTCAAAATAAAAGAAATTTCTTCCAACTGTAGTTCCGGTCCCAAATAACTCGAGTTTTGAGGATAAAATAAGACTACCGAAATTAACAATTCCTATTTTTGATGGAAATATGTTAAAATGGCCAACATTCTTGGACTTGTTCAGTTCGTTAGTCCATAATAACAGATCGTTAGCGAACATGTAACGAACCGCAAGTCATTACTTCAACATTTTTTTAATTAATTAATTATTTATTTAACAATCAGCCCTCGTAAAAGAAATGATGTAAGCTTTCTTAGTATTTAAACACCTGCAAAACTTAATCTAATATTTCTTAGTATTCCGTATTACTCAGTCACTTCCATATATTGCTCATTATTTCGTTTGATTGCACAAGAATAATTAATTTGTTCCCACTCCAACGTAGATTTCATAAAACATCGAAAGTTTTATACGTCAGAGTAATCTCCGCCAATTACAAATAGGATTCCCCCAAACAGAAGCCGCCACCGCCTACTGAGGGTCCTCTATAAAAGCCGCGTCGGGCACCTTAAGAGATAGTATTATTATTATAGTATTATTATTAATATATCTATCGATAGATCTCTATCTATCGGTATTTATAAACGCGCACCGTAAACGCATTCCGCCGCCGAGAATTATTGTTAATTCAGTAGCCGTAACCGTAACCGACCAGCCGCCGTAGTAGAAGAGTTCCGTCGCGCCCCGTAAACGCATCCCGCCGCCGAGAAGTAGTTAGTTGGTTTCACCAGCTCCTGTATTAGTTAGTCCGTTTGACTAACTCCGATTCCAGAAAACCTGCACGTGACGGTTGCGTTAAAGTAAATCGCCGCAGACCTAGTGATCGCCACCGCGAGTTTAGCTCCCTGTATTTGCGAACGCGCACCGCGAATCTTTTGTAAATAGCTATCCTCGATCTTTGTGATTAACGACACGTAAGTCTGTAGAGTAATTCAGAACACAAACATAAACACCAGCACACACAAACCCCCAGACAGCCACGGGCAAAAGCCACGAGGTAGTCGGGAGTCTACACACGCTAAACCGACCGAAACCCCCAGAGAGCGACGGGCTAGGTCCCGGAGCAGTCGGGAGTAAAAACACACGCACCAAAAACCCCAGACCGCCACGGGCAAAAGCCACGAGGTAGTCGGGAGATCACAAACGCAAACACACCAACCCCCAGACCGCTACGGGCAAAAGCCACGTGGTAGTCGGGAGTATACACTCACCACGCTAACATATACCTGACGACGAGAGCTAAGTAGGACTGTATAGACCTGCAGCTTTCATCATTTACGCTCACTTACAATTCTAAACACCTGAATTCACCAGCTCGCTGGAGAAGGACCGAAGTGCTGTAATCACAAATCGAATTAAACGTAGAGTATCAGTCAAAACTTGCCGTAGCAGGAAACCGTCCCCCGATACCCACGCGCTTAGTAAACGTATTTCCAGAAAGCAATCGTTTCATTGTTTTCCACCAGCTTATTCCGCAAGTATAAAAAAAAACCGCCTTTAATAAATACGCGTTTTTGTGTATACCATTAAGTAACGTCGATTGTATCTACGTGAGATTTCTTTCATTGACATAGAAGAAATCACCACCATAAAATCACCGCCCAGTAGATAACGTTTGAATAATATTAATTATACAACCAAGCGTGTATAATCCGCCTAGTCTAAATTTAATGCAAAGGTAAACCTCTGAAGAAGTCATATTTTCAAGCATAATACATCGCGAAAGTAAATTACTTCACGAAGCATACGCGCTTGTCCGTCTTCCAGAAATTACTAAAGGTAAAGAGCCGCACGCAGTTAGACCGGTACAACAGTCATGGGTACCACAAGTGAACTCGGGATATCGATTTTCACTAGTGACCTAGATTCGCGCAACCCTCGTTTTGAATAACCAGTAGTTTGTTTATAAATTCTTTTCTTTTATAGACAGGGCCGTATTCAGCATAAATCAATAATTAAACACTACGTTAATAATCATTTAAATATTACGGTCATTATAGAGTGTAACTAGGAAGCATTAAAATCTATTTTACAGAAACGACTTCGACAAGAATAAGTGGACTCATTGGGCAAACGGAAGGAAGGACGCCCCGACGCCGCCGTCACCAGCAGAACGTCCAGTGGTTTGTTATTATTACGTTTAGGTTAAGTTGATTTAGAATAAGCATATATATATTAGATTTGTAAATATATAGGAAATATATTATTTTAAACCATTCTATTTTTAATTATTTTATGTGGACAGTGTAAAGCTAAAGATTAAAGATACCGACGAACCCACCCCCTCTTTAGTTTCAAATATAAAGACCGATTGCAGTTTAGCCGCGGCAAATATAAAAATTGTAAGAAAGGACCTTACAAACATACAGAAGTTTCAGTATCTGATTTCTTTCCTACAGGGTGAACCACTTAACTTAATAAAATCTGTCCAAACTACTGATGCATATTATCCCATTACTTTTCATTCATTAGTAAAAAGATATCAAAATAAGCGAGTTTTAGCTACCGCTTATTGGAATGCAATCATGAATATTCCGGTTATGAAAAATAATTGTTCAAAGGATCTCAAGAATATTTTGGACACATTTTCAGAAAATTTTTCCGCTTTAGAAGCACTCGAATTTTCAGTACATCAATGGTGTTTTATTTTGTTTAATTTATTACTGCAGAAAATAGATAAAACGACACGCACGTCCTTTGAAATGTCTTTCACTGAAAAATAAATACCTTCTTATAAGGATTTGAGTGAATACTTAGAAAAGCAGTGCAAAGCTTTAGAATCAGTTAAGTATACGCCGGGGCAGTGGGCAACAAGAGGTCTCAGGAAATAAAACTGGGAAGCTGTCGGCATCCGCCTATGGTGCCTCTAAGCCGAACAACCCCCCAAATTTCTTAAAAAAATCTTTACTTTCTACATTGCTTGACAGTAATCTTGTTCTCATTCACAAAAGTGTGAACTTTGCAAAAATTCTTACCATTTTTTGTCGCAGTGTTCAGAATTTATATTGAAAACTCCTGCGGAACGTTATGCTTGTATTAAACAAATAAATGCTTGCATAAACTGCCTTAGATTCAATCACTTGTTGAAAGATTGTCCTTCAACCTACAATTGTCGCATTTGTCGTTACCGCTATCATGCCATGCTTCATTTGGTACAAAATTCAGGTACAAAGAAATCAAGTCAACCAATTACCAGTACTTCCTTTGTTCGAAATTCGAAGGCACCTTCAAGTGGTGTTCAGCAAAATAATCAACAATCAACAAATAACTCTTTTAGATTAGACGAGACAGATTCTTCGCCTATAACTTCGCTATCCCTTAGTTTACAAGCTAATCAATCTTTGAATTACTGCACTTCATTCTCGACTTCTACGTTTGATACTACCATTCTTCTATCTACTGCCAAGGTAGAGATTTTAGACGCAAATGGAAAATTCCAAACAATTCGTGTTGTATTAGGTTCGGCAAGTCAAGCGAATTTCGTTAGTCAAGAATGCCTCAACCGTCTAGGATTAAAAAGATAGGGATACTGTATCCCTATCCAGGAATTAAATCAATCCTCTTCGACTACCAAGGAGATTGCTCGTTGTACTGTTCGCCCGATTGGAGCTACGGAACCAGCTCTCTCATTTGATGTCTTGGTTCTACCAAACCTTTGCACAGATATGCCTGCGCTTCCTATAAACACGAAAGTTTGGGATCACATCTCTAATCTTAAACTAGGGGATGATTCGTTCAATATACCTGCACCGGTAGATATGCTACTGGGAGCAAATGCGGATACATTGAAACCAGGTCGTATTCATACTCAACTTGGGAAACCAACCGTTATAGAAACGGTTTTTGGTTCGGTCTTTTAGGAAAGACGCAAGATGTTTGTATTTCGCATCGATCCTTGCAATCATTTTCGATCTTTCTAGATGGTCCCTTAGACTCGATTGTTAGAAAATTCTGGGAGATCGAGACTATTCCTTGTAAAACCCCCTTATCACCAGATGAGGAGACGTGCGAACGAATATATCGTCAAACCACGTCACGCAACAGTGATGGACGTTTTCTTGTATCATTGCCATTTAAACAGGGAGAGCCTGATTTAGAGAATACATTTTCCTTAGATTGTCGATGCTTTATATCGTTAGAATCAAAACTTGGTAAAAATTTTGAACTTCGACTCCTGTACTCCAAGTTTATGAAGGATTATCTAGAAAACGGTCATATGAGCCTAGTAAAAAATATTGAGGGAAATCCCAAAGGTCCTTGTTATCTACCGCACCATGGCGTTTTGAAATCGGATAAAACCACGTCGAAAATAAGAATTGTTTTCAATGCTTCGGCAAAGGGTTCGAAAGGAATCAGTTTGCTGGACCCAAACTCCAAACGGATAATTGCCTAATTTTGTTAAAATTTCGGGTTCATCCAATAGTTTTTTTGGCAGATATTAAGCAAATGTACCTACAAATTTGGATAAACCCTGCCCATAGAGCGTCTCAATACCGTATCCTTTGGTGTAACTTCAAATCCATATTTATCCCTTAGAACCGTAATAGAATTAGCAAATCTAGATATGAAAAGGTATCCCGAAGCGGCACAAGTTCTTCTTAACAACACCTTTATGGATGACATTTGCGTCGGAAGTACCAATTTAAGTTCTGCGTTGTCTTTACAGCAGGATCTAATTACCTTGCCAGAATCTGGTGGATTTGAGCTACGAAAGTGGGGAAGCAATTGCCCCGAATTACTTCGGAATTACCCCGCTTCCGAACGTCAAATCCCAATTTCGTTCGATAAGGAAGAATCAATAGTCATTAAGGTTCTGGGCCTACTTTACAATCCGTGTTCTGACACATTTTCGTATGGATTCACTCCTTCGGAAAAGGCTTGCACAAAACGAAATATTTTGGTCGATATTGCGGGGATTTTCGATCCTCTAGGTTTTATCACCCCTGTTTCATTTTTAGCAAAGCACATTATGCAACGCCTTTGGGTCTCGGGCATCGATTGGGATGACACTCCTTCGCTGCAAATCATTTAAATTTGGTTCCAGTTTAAAGCCGAACTTTCTTATCTCTCTAAAATTGCATTGCCTCGTTATATTTTTGTACAAAGAATGCAGAGATGCCAAATATTATGGGTTTGTGACGCCTCAGAATTAGTATATGCATGTGGCGTGCATCTTCGTACCGAGGGGTTTGACGCTTGAACAAAGTCCTCTTTAGTTACGGGCAAAGAAAAGGTAGCCCCGATAAAACCCTCACTATCCTAAGACTCGAACTACTGGGTGCTACTTTACTGGCCGACTTAATGAATGAAATTCGTACTCGACACTTATTCATCTTTGGTGACCATCGACCAAGTTCTGGCGTTTTCTGACTCCAGCATTGTATTATCCTGAGTATGTAGTTCACCACATAAGTGGAAAACGTTTGTCGCTAATCGTGTCAATCATATACAGGGAAAAATCCCACATGTTCGATGGCATCATATCATATCAACGGAAAATCCTGTAGATTGTGGAAGTCGAGGACTAACCCTCAAAAAGCTCATTGAACACCCCTTGTGGTTTAAAGGACCTCCGTGGATCAATCTGTCTTGTTATGATTGGAACCTTTCTGAATTTAGTTGTCCGAATTCGAGAAGCCCAGAAGTAATACAGTAACAGCCAACTGTTGTTTTAAATACCAATATCAGTGACAATTTCGTAGATACCTTGTTAGATCGATTTTCATCTTTTGGAAAAATTCAACGCGTTCTTGGTTATGTCCTTAGATTTATTCACAACTCAAAACCCAATTTGTCTAAATCAACTAGTTCTTTGTCAGAAAACGAGCTTCAAATTTCGTTATACACTTTAGTAAAAAGAGCTCAAGGTATTCACTTCTCTGAACTTATTTCTAAAATTCAAAATAATTTGCTTTTGCACCAAACCATTTCGCAAATTGGCGTTATTTCTGGATGAAAGAGGATTGATCAGGGTGGGCGGTCGTCTTAGATACTCGACCCTTTCGATGGACGCTAAACATCCCTTGTTAGTACCACGAGATCATCGACTTACCTATTTGATAGTTGAACATGCTCACAAACAACATTTGCGCCCTGGTCTGAATACCTTTCAATATCTTCTTAAACAACAGTTCTGGATTTTATCTAGTCGTAGCGCTGTCGAGAAGGTCGCATCAAAATGTTTTCGTTGTTTTCGAGCCAAGCCCAAGTTCTATAAGCCATACATAGGAGATTTGCCGTCTTTCTGGATTAGACAATTAAAATGTTTTTCTCATGTGGTAATAGATTATGCTGATCCCGTACATATAACCATGGGCCGGTATCGGGGTGCTAAAGTTTTAAAGGCCTACATTTGTGCCTTTTTTTGTTGCGCTACTAAAGCGATACACATTGAATTAGTATCGGACCTGACATCGCAGCCTTTCATTGTTTCATCGCGCGACGAGGGAAATGTACAAACATTTATAGTGATTAAAAATTATTATTAATTTTATTAAATACATAAATAAAAAGTTTACCTCGAGTAGGATTTGAACCTACGACCTCTACTTTGCTAGAGTACCGCGCTAACCAACTGCGCCATCAAGGTTCAAGCCCCAATCGATGTAAATTTTGTCTTTATGTATGTAGAACTGATGTAAATTCTAAATATAATGAGATTACAATCAAATTACTTATATTAATGGAATTTGAGCCTGCAATATCGCAAGGATTCACACATACCAAAGCAACTTGACTAATATTAAATTATTCGTTCATAACAAAAACTTATAATAATTTATAGTGATTGTGGGACCAATTTTATTGGCGCAAAAACCTACTCAATAAGCTGGCTAAGCAATCGGCTCACACCCTAGACATCACTTGTCAGACTAGTGCACCTGCCTATCCCCATTTTAATGGATTAGCGGAAGCAGGCGTAAAATCTATTAAAACCCACTTGATTCGAGTCATAGGAGAACAAACTTTGACGTATGAGGAACTTCTCACTTTGTTATCGCAGATCGAAGCCTTGCTAAACTCTCGGCCTCTGAGTACACTGAGCTCCGATCCCAACGATGTATCGCCCTTGACTCCAGGCTATTTTCTAAATCTGGAACAATTAAAATTAGCTCCTGATCCCAATTTGTCTAATCTAAAATTAAACTCTTTATCACGTTGGCAACTAATTCAGGGGCTCAAACGAGATTTTTGTAATCGGTGGTCAACCGAATATCTCCACACTACAGCAAAGATCAAAATAAAACGAGTCGGGCTCGGAAATTAGACTAAATACCCTAATTAAAAATGAAAACAAACCCCCTTTACAATGGGCTCTTGGTAGAATTGTGGAATTACACACCGGTCGTGGTGAACACACTACAGTTGTTACTATTAAAACGGAGAACGGATTATTGAAACGTCCAATTGTTAAGTTATGTCCATTACCAGACCAAAATTTAAAATAAACTATTTCAAAAATTATTACTCTCTTAAAGAACTAATTTTTATTTTTTGTTTTGTTGTTAATGATAGTGAATTGAAATATTTAGAGTCTCATTTAGAAACATAATTCGATTTCTTTTGAATTTAAAACTTTCGGTTTTGGTGGGCGGAAATGTACATGCAAGCCTAAAATATCAAATTCATTTTTCAATGTAAAATCCCGTAAAAATCATACAGGTTCTAAGTTCTCGCGCTTATCAATTTTAAAAATGAGTTTTGCCTTTTGTACCTCTCTCTGTCTTGTTGTACGTGACATGACCAGTCAGTTCTCATTTTTATCAATAATTTACGAGCTGTTGTTATTAGTGGTGTATCAACGGGGGCCCCCTTCCATCAGAGGTAGCCTGTACTACCAAGTAAAGGTAAGCGCTTTGTTTTTTTTCTTAGTTCTGTATGATAACAGATTTGACAATTTTTAAAGTATATAATTCAAATATGCAGTCCACTATTAAAACAATATTTTTTATCAATCTCTTGCACAAACACCTTGAGTGAGATGAAACATAAATGGTAAACTGCAATACATATACCGATGGAGAGAAAACAACAGCAGTATGGTAACTCAAACAAGTTACAGCCCAACCACATTCTTACAAAGTATTCGAAAAGATAAAAAACTAGGAGTGGGCCGAAAACTTCTGGAAAAGGAGAGAAAACCCTACCCTAAAAAAGAATAACCTTGATCTAATTAACAAAATTTTGGTACCATCTGTCATGAAAGAAAGGATTTATTTAAACTCGCGTCTGTAGCGAAAAGATGCACAGATCTATGAGGCGTATCGAGATCTACACCGAATAACTACAAAAGAAAGTAGAAAGAAATTAGCAATTGCAATTGCAGACACGGGTTAGGAATGGCAAAACAATATAGTATCTGTTCAATGGTGAATAATCGGAGATGCTCCAGCGAAGAAGAAGGATCCAATAAAGTATCCTTTTCGGGAAACCGCAATTATTACAAGTGACAAAGGAGAAGCAGTAAATAAGGAACTAATGTAAAGAATACAGAAACGTGTCTATCAAGGACACCGCGGTCAATGTGGAGAACATCTCAAAATTTAGGATAGGATAAATTAAGATAACAATCACGTCCAAAAGCGGGAGGAGGAGAACTAATTAAAAAAGAAATTGTGAACAAATGTAACGAGGGAGAACCCTATAAGTACAAATTAAAAGCGGCAATAAGAATAGGATAATATTAATAAACGATCTCAATGAACAAGAGATAATACGAGCAATAGAAATAGTACTACCAGTGACAAGCGAAGAAGACAATGGGAAATCCATAGTCGTTCAGCTACGTAGCTGGAGTTCTCCTTCCGAAGAAACAAGCCTCGGAAGTATCCAAAAGAGGATAATACCAATAGGCTGGATAGTATGTCCGGAGAGATGTTAAAACGCCAACATTTCGGCCATAAGGCGGAAAAGTATAAATCGAAGAATAGCGGTATTTCAAGATGCCTAAGATGTGACGATACGGAGCATAGAGTGAAATAATGTAGGGAAGAGGCATGCTGCTATATCTGTAATGGCAGCACAGAGCAGCGTCATGGCTTGTAACAATTACCGTGAAGCGATGCGAAGAAAGGAGAGGGACGATATGGACAGAAAAGGAAGCCATGTTCTGATACGGCGGTAGAAAGTGCCCCAAGACAACCTTGGAGTTAACCGTGATATTAATTGTGATACTTATGGTAGCGGTAGTACAGTAAGAGGCCTAAACACAGCATCAAAATAAAAATGTGGGTTTACAATGTCAATCGGATCCTCTCTTAACAGGAAAAAATGCATATATAAACGCCAAACAATCGGCCGCGATTATTAAAACCTGTCTTGTGTCTATAGTTGCATAATGTTAAAAGTTTTGTGAAAGGTATGTATGTTACGTTATTGTGGATATAAACGTGATATGTCTGATCAGTATGCTCACTCCGACTTACGGTATAGCTCAATCTAAACAACACTTCAGTAGTAGAGATACTGTACTTCTAGACCACTGAACAGTGTTGCACGTCTCAAGGTAATGAGGAGTTGCCAGATTTAGCGTTGTTGCCAGTTCATTGACCTTTTAAAGGTCACGCGGTTTCAAGGTTTCCCAATACTCAAATTTCATTGACCTGCTGACCTCTGTTCGTGAAAGTAGATCAAGTGGTTCTTGTATTGAGTCAAGCTCTTCGTAGGTCGAGGAGAGTAGGTATTTGACAGGTTGAAACTTGTTCAAGTCAAGGACATATTTTTCTTAAGATCAAAGTCAAACTTAGGCGGGAAATTTAAAAATCTAAAAATAGTCATCATACACATACACGTATATTACAATTCTTAGAAATCTAAAAAAGTAGAATTTTCAAGGGACCTACAGTGGTACCATATTGCAATTCTTAAAAATATGAAACTAGAATCAGTTTATGGAAACAAGAAGTACGACTGGTTGTTGTTGTTTATACTAAAAAGTAGACCAAGGTCAAAAGGTATATTACAATTCTTAGGAATCTAATAATAGAGTGCTCAATCTGAAAGATTATTGACCTGCAAAGTAATCATATTGCATTTTCTTAAAATTATAAAAATTGAATCAGTTTATGGAAACAAGAAGGTTGTTGTTGATACTCAAAAGTAGACCAAAGTCAAATCGTATATTACAATTCTTAGAAATCCAAAAATAGGGTACTCAATCTGAAAGAATGTTATTGACCTGCGGGGAATCATATTACATTTCCTAAAAATATAAAAATAGATAAAGTTCATGAAAATGAAGGTTAATGGTTTCAAAGACGTGGATTTATAATAAAAGGCTTCCTTGGCTGCACACGATTCAGTAAATGGTAAGTGTTTATTACCAAAAGGAGTACGCACGATACCAAGAGAAAGTTAAGAAGGAATATTAAATGTAGACGTGAGAAAGAAAAGGGTAGATATTATAATAAAAAAGGATTAAAGAAATAAAAAATAGATTTAGAGTTTTGTATGAAATGAATAGAAATGTGAAACAGCCTCATGTTAGCAAGGCATCAAAGACAGAATCATAGTTTTCAAGTCTGTAATGGTGAAGTATGAAATTTAGTGAAAAATGAAGTGCTAATATAAATTATTAATTAGAAAGAAGACGCTGGATGAATTATTAAAGAAAAATTAAAGAATGAAGGTTGATTTTGAGTTGTTCGAAGTGCACAGTAAGGCGGAATAATGAAGCAGCAATGTGTGATTTTTTAAATCTTTATTGTAGATAGAAAAGGTACGTAATAAATTATATCAGTCCTAAACATGACGTTCTCCTGAATTTCTAAATTTGCCGCTACTTCCTAGTAAAAAAAAATTTTTAAACACGATTATGTTTTATATCTATTTCAATTTTTTTTAATAATTTAAAAAATATGAAAAATGGTCCTATCCAATTTTTGAAACGATAAACAGCACCTAAAACAACTTCTTTTTGTACTTACATACGCAAGCTCATAAGAAACATACATGACTTACTAAACCCATTTCAAAAATTTTAATTCGGCCCAAGATCTGCTTTTAGCTGTTTTTTGATCTGTTTTTGAAAAACGGGGTAGCGGTTTTGACCTGTTTGAGCTGTTTTTGGAAAAAGCTTTTTTGACCTGTTTTTGGAAAACGGTTACCGGCCTTTTCTCCGTATTGAGCTGTTTTAGAACTGTTTGTTTTTGGAAAACGGGTATCGCTTTTGATCTGTTTTGAGCTGTTTTTGAGAAACGGCTATCTGTACTTGGGAACGGGATCCCCTTTATAATCAATGAAATGTTTTGCAATTATCACGAATTGTGTCTACATTCACACTATTAGTAGACAATAAATTGGTTCTATATATTTTCTACATTTAAAACTATATTTACATCCTTTATGGTATACGGAAAAGGAATGTCGCATACTTGCAAAGAAATCCGAAAATGGTGTAAAATTGTGTGATAGATATTTAAAGGATCGATATTGTTTGAATTGTTTAATACGGAAGATAAGTGCGACACAACTAGAAAACTTTACTGTAGATTTGAAGCAGTGGGAAGTTAGGGATGCTAGTGAAGATGAAGTGGAACAGGAGGGTGTAGTGTTAGTCAGTTATTAATTGTATATTCTCGATTAGAAAAACATGCATTAACGGGTGTACCATGTTTGACAAGTTATATTGTGCAAGATTGGTGAAAGTATACAGAACTGCACAAAGAGTGTGTAAAAATTTTATTGACGACAAATGTTATAAGTGTCCCAAGTTACGATTATGTGGAGCATTATTGTATAATTGAAAACTAAAGATTTTAATTTGCGTGCATATGGTGTTTTTTGCATGTAACTTTAAGAGACGTAGGTTTGTAATGAGTATTGAACATGGTCTCAAAGTGAAATGATTTCAGATCCTGATATGAAGGCTTTAATGAAAGCTGAATGTATGGCTAGTAACGATTATAATGAAGCGATGAAAATACCTATAAAGAAAGATGATGACGGGTCGTGGACCACATTAAATGACTTCAATTGAAAGAAACTGAATGTCAGAAACAAATAAATAAAATAGATATGATCCAGCAAAGGTATCACAAAATGTTAAGTAACAGCACACCAAACCTCCCATAATGTGTATATTGACTCTAATTGATTTTTCCTCGTATGTGAATAAAATATGTATTTAGTATAGAGATGAATATTGCGGTTAATAAATTACAAGTTTTGTAAAAAGTATTTTATTTATTAGAATTTCATTACATATATTTTTCATATAAATGAAATACATTGGCTAAAGCGCAGTGATAAGTGCTTTGTGTATGAAAAAACAGCATGCGTTCATTTTGGGTAAAGCCGGTCCTTCTTCAAACTCCCTAATGGGTTGCTATAGAATTTTTTGAATATAATAGGCTTTTTCTCGCCTTTTAACGAACATCTCAAGTGTAGTCGATATTAAATCACAAAGTATACGTGAGGTGTGGGTATATATCCATAATTCCCAATTAATAAAGTGGTGATTGTAAATTAACCAGTTGGTTTATTTTTGAAATTCAGTATCTAAGGTGTGCCATAGAAATGGAGGCTTGAAAACGTAATGAGCAACTTGCTCTCTATTACATATATCGCTTGCTCCTTAGGTGTAAATATATTACTTGCTGTTTTGAATCCTTGCACATAAATTATTACAACAGTTACACTGTAGTAAGAACACGAATCTAAGTGAATTGCTTTTCTACATTATTAAAAGTTTTTGTTATGAAGGAATAAGTTCAAAGGTAAATATGTAATTAAAAGAAATTAATTTTAATACATAAATAGTTTACCTCGAGTAGGATTTGAACCTACAACCTATAATTTGCTAGAGTAACCAACTCCGCCATCGAGATTCCAGCCCCAATCGATGTAAATTTTGTCTTTATGTACGTTGGTTAGCACGATACTCTAGCAAAGTGCAGCTTGTAGGTTCAAATCCTGCTCGAGGTGGACTTTTTATTTATGTATTAAAATTAACAATACTTTTCTATATGATTATTATTGTATTTGTCTGACTGCCTTGGTCAGCGCATGATTATAAAAGGTGATTTTGAATATTAGCAATAGTGATACTAACGCACCTATTTCGAATGCTGAAGAAGAATTGAACGTCAGTATTGATAAAATATTTGGAAAGTTCCTCACACAATTTCCGCATTGCGAGAACAATTAGCATTAATTAAATACACCGACAAAAATGTAAATACGTCTGTTGAATTTGGAAGTTGGGAAACGCGCATTATCAATATATCTACCGGCTTAGAAACACCCAGACATACTATCATAGGGTTTCAAACTTGTCGAGAAAATGTACTATCACAAGCAAGTTTGACAAATGTGATATTAAGAACATCCGGATTTTTCTCAACAAGGAACGTTATCGATAACTTAAATACTAATTATGGCAATAACTGCTACGCTAGCTTATACGAAATTACGCAAAATTCAATCATGCTACTACCAAACAGAAGGACAACCCCTGCTTACTCCGACTAAATTTACATCTAGAGCACCACATACTACTGCCCTAACCACCACCACTATCTCTCTGGACGAGGTAGTTGTTTCTGCCAACAGGAATCTGTTTCCCAAAACGGAGGTCTGTTTCCAAACACAGGTAACCTTTTCCCAGAAGGGTAGCCGTTTCTCGCAGAAAACAAGTCAAATAGCTCATTCATCCTAGCTGACTGCTAAAGAACAGGGCGCTGGATCCTATATGTGGGTGGGTACTGAACAAGCGCAAAGTTTTATCTGATGGTTAGTTGGTTTTGGTCGAATTGATTGTAATAATGAAAATGTTACGTTTACAGTATGTGTGTTTCCATTTGCTTTATCTCTTACACAAGACTACTGTCCTAACCACCAGGATCGGTCCCAGGATGAGGTAGTTGTTTCCCCCAAGAACTGGATCCCAAACACATATAGTCGTTCCCCAAAACGGGAGTCTGTTTCCCAAATGCAGATAGCCGCTTCCCAAAAACAGGGGTCTGTTTACCAAAAAACGGGGTCTGTGGGTCTGTTTACCAAAAACGGGGCCTGTTTTCTGTAACGTAGGTCTGTTTTCCCAGAAGCGGTAACCGTTTCCCACAGAAAACAAGTCAAATAGCGGATCTAAATGAATTACCTTTCTTTATGATTATTATTATATTTGTCTGATTGCCTTGGTTTTGCGCGTTGTATGCAACTAAGCGATCGTGCAGTAATACGCAGTATGCTGTAGTGTTGTCTACGTTTGCTGTTGTTTCGAATTCCACCCGAACTACAACTGCCTTAGACTGTAACGATTCTTTTTGATTTGAACAGCCTAGTACTGTTAGTGATGCTGTAGATGTAAATTTAGTCGGAGTTAGCAGGGGATACACATACACGACACACATTGCACACATTTTGCATAAAATATCCAATATTCTTGTTCTATCTTGTGTAAAGAATACCTATTCTAACCAAAACAGTACCTATACTAACCGAATTTGAATTTCATTTTTTTTAGGATTTAACTGAACGGAAGAGGGTTTTATAAAATTTACATTTCACTCATTCCACACTTTACTCATTGTTATTACATATATAAATATAAAGCATGTCAAATTTATTTGCTTATTTTACTTATTTTACCTTTCATATACATTATCTCCTAACCCACAATTTTTTTCTACATTATACATCTACGTTAAAGATTACAAAATTTACACCTGCTTATTTTTATTTCTTAACTCCAAGCTGCTTCATTTTTCTATTCACTTCATTCAGCTCTAAATCTAGTTTTAATTCTTTTATTTTGTTCAATAATTCCTCAAGCGTCCTCTTTCTCTCATCAATACTTATTACTTTATCGATACTTTATCTTCATATCGTGCGTACTACTTTCGTCATTTGCGCTAAGAGAAAGTTTACTGAATCATGCGCACCCAAGGAAGCCTTTTATTACAAATCTGCATCCTGTAAAACCACTTACCTAGACAAACACTTATTGTTTCAACGAACTGATTCTAGTAAGAAATGTAATATGATACACCTGCAGGCCAATAGTATTTGACTTTGAAAACTCTATTTTTAGGTTTCTAAGAATATATGAATTTACTTAGTGACATACTGCTTACAATGTACATATAAAATTGTTAAAATGTTAAATCTAGCCTAAAAAATACTTATTTGACCATGAATGCGGGGGTTGCATGACTATATAAGCATTATCCTGAAGGATCACATTTTACGGTTGTGACCGATCATCACTCGCTGTTGTGCTTACAGTAGTTCAAAGATCCATAGGGTCGTCTCTCGCGATTGGCGTTACCCTTGCAACCCTATGATTTTACCTTGATTCATCGCAAGGGTAAGGAAAATATCGTACCCGATCTCTTGTCTCGTTGAGTACCCGTAACTGTTCAAAATATTGTACCCGTCGCGAATGTTGACGAGAAAGAATTTCTATCCTCCCAAGGTAAATGGTATCTTGGAATTTTTTCTCGCCTTGACCAGTTTTCACATAGATATCCCGGTTGGTATGTCGAAAAATATGTTACTTTACAAGCATGTTAAGTCTTCATTTCCGTCATCCACTTACGAGAGTTGGAAATTAGTGATTCCAAAGGATTTTCGTATTAGGATACTACAAGTTAATCATGGCGCTGTCACTTCAGGTCGCCTAGGGGTTTACAAGACTTTTTGGCGTCTCCACCAACGGTATTATTTGCCCAAGATGCTGGCCGACGTTCATCAATACGTGTCTCATGGTACCACCTGTGCCCAACACACAACACCTGCCGGTTTGATGGGATCACGTCCTCATATCTATGAGCCGTGGCAGATGATAAGTCCTGACTTCATGGGTCCTTCACGAAGATCTACTCAGGGACAAACTCATATTCTCGTTATCAGTGCTTACTTTAGCAAATTTGTTCTTCTATTTTCTTTGAGACAAGCTACCGCCAAATCTCTTGTGAAGTGTGTACAAGATCAGGTCTTTTTGTTATTTGGTGCTCCTCAATTCATCGTATGCAACAATGGAGTCGAAATGCGTAGTAACTTATTTTTTAACTTTTGTCAACGGCATGGTGTATAAATTTGTTTTACCTCATCATATAATCCACGTGCAGACCCAGTGGAACAAGTAAATCGAGTGGTTAAACAGCTATTAGTTACGTACATCAAAGATGATCATCGTCATTGGGACGTTTACTTGTCTTCGATTGCTTGTGCAATCCGCACAGCGAAACATTAATTCACCGGATTTACCTTACTCTATCACTTTTGTTAAAGAACATCGTCTTCGAGGAGATAGTTTTAACGCTGATATTCACGTAGATATTCCTGAACATACTCAAGAACTCGAGAAACGTCGCGACTTAATTCGAGAGCGTTTTGCTCGTGTGAAAGAACGACTTAAAGCCAACCAACCAACGTTGTAAGGGAACGTAAGAATTTCGCCGTCGACACGTCGAATCCGAGATTGGAACAAGGGTGTGGCGTAAAAATAAATCTATATCTGATGCAACTAAAGATTTTTGTGCTAAATTGTTGCCTAAGTTTGCTGGGCCGTTCCGCATTAAACGTAAAAAGGGTTACCTGATTTATGAGCTGAAGGAATATGCTGGTAAAAGCGCTGGCTGTTGGTAAGTACAAAACCTAAAGCCGTATCGAGAGGTTAAGGACCATGGTTATATTTAGGATTCGTTTTGGGAGGTTGGTTGGGAATTTTCGTAGAGTTGGTTACTTTGGGAATTACCTTCTCCTCTTTATTTCTTCGGAGATAATTTTCACTCCAGTATCTGAGCTGTTCATTCTTATATCCTTTTAATCTTCAAATGGGGAGAGTTTCTTGTACGACTTCTTTTGCTGTGGAATTGGGGTTGTATGGGTTGGAAAAAGTTACGTTCACTTACATTTCTCACATGATTTTGTGAGTATTTAGTATTCAATTTATATTACCTGGTGTGTCGGCCACTGTTCATACCTTAGCCAATTTAAATGTCGTATTATGGTCATTCTTTTTCACAATTTAACGCATTAGATGTGCATGGGCGTACCAATTTTCACCTTATACGTTACGTCAGTAAATCCGTTGTATTTACACATTTTTGGTGAGTATTCTGAATTTAGTTGTTACGACTTTAACAGTGCTTTGATGGATTACTGGTTCTCAATAAATGAAGTTTACTATTTTATTAAATTTTTCACTGTTTAGTACATTCGCAATACGCCACAGCCCAACTAAAGCGTCCTTTCGCATTCATTTTCTTAAATTCATTTGACTCCTGTTTTGTAACCTTCTTAACAACTTGTCTTTTTCTGAAAAAGCGCGAGTTCAGACTGATGTGTTAAAGAAAATTCTATTTAATATTGCAATTCATACAATTGTGGTTTTATGTTATTTGATTAAAATGTAAAGTTAATGGGATCCTTGATGGTTTGCTGGTAAGGCATTGAATCTTTTCTTATTAAAGTGGGTTTTGATTTTTTAACCAATATAGTATATCGTGAGTAATCACCTTTTTGAGATAGTTAATTAATATTAATAACCTTTTAAACGGTTTGTTTTTCTTCTCTCGGGCAGTATCAAGAATGTAATTCACTTATCAATAGAGGTTAACCTTAGGACCTGCAATTTATGAAAATAATTGATTGAGATTTGGAGTTACACCATCAGGGGTTTACCGCACCTAGGAAAAAATCAACCAAGTATTCTGTCACCTGTTATCGTACTGATAAAGGCACTATAAGTGGTTTAATTATTCAAAATATATACCTACCTATTTTATCGCATCTAGTTGTTTAACGTATTGATAATCTTAATTTTTTGCATCAAATTCTAATTATTCTGTCGTTATCTTGCGTAGTGGCAATTGTAACCTTTTTGATTAAGTATTGAAATATGTAATGCGCTTTACGCATGGCTTTATTAATTCAATGCGCTTTACGCATGGCTTTATTAATTCAATGTAGCTAACCATTTCTTTCTAGCTTAATGTTTTTAATGTAAAGGCAATATATCCTCTAGACCATATATCATCTCAATTCAGTAAGCATCAATGTTCAGATTAATTATTAATTAGCAATATTGTTAATTACTGGTTCGGTTCTTACCATTATTTGAAATTTCACAAGTTTTTACTATTCGTACTAAACTCAACTGCTTAAGGCTAGCGCAATCACCCACATGTGTAATAAATATATGTGAATTTAATTGTAGTCATTAACGGGGCACTTGCATTGTTGTTCTTTTTGGAACAGCAATGATGAATTAAATTAAATACATTGATTATATTCAAAATTGACAATATTTAACCATAACTGTTTATACTTATTGGCTTATTCTTTGTATACTTTAGCTTACATTTTCGTTTTATAAGAGAATTGAGTTCTTGTGGATTTCCAGCTTCAACGAGGCTGTATTAATTAAACATTGTACATAGGGGTATTTATTTAACATACGATTTGGGGAGAACCCCTCCGAAGCAACGACGATAGCCCTAGGGGCTGAATAAAGTTAAGTTTCCATTTTGTGATGTATTTTTTTGTATTGAGGTTACTGGGAGATTAGATATTCGCCCCAGTAACTTACTGCTTTTTTTTCCCTTCGAATATCCTGGCACTCAAAGCATTTGACTGGTATAGTGAGAAACGTCCAACCCTGAGGTACTCAGGTCCCCGCTCCTGCTAGTCCCTACAATATTTGTGAGCGGGAATACTGCACCAGAGTTACCGTCAGAAGCAGTTTTATATCAATCAGTACATTGAAGTCGTGAAGAGAATTTTTATTGTAGACCTAGAGTATTGAAGTACTGTAGTTATTAAGAACAATTTTAAGGAAGAACTACAGTATAGTAGTGATGAAATCTGCAGAAAGTTCCTGAAGCGTTTTTTGATGGGGGAGTGCTCCTCTGAAAGCTATTTACTTGCGTTGAATATATTACAACATATTGTTATTCCTGATGAGTGTTTTAACTGGTGTGCTATATATTCAAGGTGCACAAATGAAGTTATCATTAAGACACTATTTGATAAGAAAATTAAATTAGCCAATATCATTACAAGTTTTATGAAATTGTGTGCCGATAAAGGTTACAGTTCATTAACTTTTAATGAAGTAGATAGAATCTTAGACGGTAAGAATTTACTTGGTGCGTATCGCTTACAGTGTACATATAAAATTTACTATGGGGTGATGATCCAGTTTATATTACAACAATATTAAATTTAGCTAAGAAAATATTAATTCCGCTTATAAGGACACTTTCTCCATTATAACCGAATGTTTCGAGAAAGCTGCATATTATGCTAATTACAAGTGTCTCGACATTTTGTTTGAAATATTATTAGAACGAAACATTAACTATAAGTTTCAACCATGGGAAAACCAGGAGCACCACAAAATTTACTACTGGACATTAGAAAATATTCATAACGGTGGAACAAATAGAAAGTCCTACTTGGGATGGACATGTGGACAAGATTCGGGAATATGGCAATCAAGTAATTTAAATGATTATAGAAGTACTTTAGGTTTATTAGATAAGATAAGTTAATTTCATTAAAACATGATTTATATGATATTTAGCGAACTAAAGCAAAATACAATTATTTTTATGTGTTCTTTATTTCATCTAAAAGATACATCATTTGATACAAACTGTTCCTATGGCTATATAGATAATTTAGTTATTTCACAAAATATAATTTAAATGTCTACTTATACATCTTTGCAATTATCACGAATTGTGGCTCCATTCATGCTATCCATTTTCTAGATTTAAAATATCTAAAGCTATATTTACATCTAAAAACAAAATGTTATGTTTGTTGTTTTCCCGGCTTACCCCAAACTACTTATGAACGCATCCTTCAAGTTTACTAACGTTTGAAATTATTGAATTCGAGTTTTTCTTGTTTGAAACACTCATAAAAGCGCTGAGGTAATACACATTTAAGATCAGCTGTTTCTATCAATACAAGTTTACCATATCTAGTATGAATTACTGGCACATTAATCACTGTATACGTTTTGGAAATCTCGAGGTCACACAAATTTTTAAAGGGTTTGCAATAGATGGTTTGCTTTAACCCTGCTAATTCCATGTTAAATAATTACAAGCTGCTAACCGATTGACTGATCTCAAGACACCTCACAGCGGTTCATACAAGAACAATATTGGTCCTTGACTTGGATAAGTATCAAATTGTTAAATACTCACCTTGACCTACTTTTAGTTTAGAACACTATTTGACCTTGACTGAATTTAATACGTACCATTTGAACTCGGCCTACTTTTGCACAGACAACAACAACCTGTCCTTCTTGTTTCCATAAACTGATTCCATTTTTACATTTCTAAGAATTGTGATATAATACCCCTACTTTCTTAGATATCTAAGAATTATAATGTGTGTGTAAGTGACGACCTTGAAAATTCTATTTTTAGACCTTTAAAATCCCCGCCAAAGTTTGATCTTGACCTGAAGAAAAATATGTCCCTGACCTCAGATCAGATGGCTTTACGTATGGCAACTAGGTACACACAATATTGTGTTTATGAAAAAAATAATAATAAAGTATATCGTTATATTATTTTATTTGTCTGCTTTGTGTTTTTGTGATGTATTATGTTACCTTAGAGTTATAATGGACAGTAAGAACTGGTAGTCATTATTTATACGAATTGTGATTATTCTAGGGAAGTTATTGAGGTGTTGTGTAAGGATGTATGGTAGAAGCCTGTATTTGTATTTGGATATTTTCTTATGGACTATAAATATTGATCGAGACAAGAGTGTGGAATACAAACAACGTTTTTGTTGGCTCTCATTTCGCCGAATTTCATTCCGTTTTTGTAGTTTATAACAAATGAATTCCTCTAACGTGTCTACAGCACCTTTCGTTTTGTTGAAATCTGAAATCATAAACTGCTTTTTATGATTTTGGTTACAGACTCCGTTATCGTGGTGCATGGGGCTCCTGACCGTATAATTTTTATTCCGTTTCGGAATATAGAAAACTATCGACGTGTTCTTGGTAAACTAAAATTTTGAAGAAAGTACTTTTTTTCTGTTGCAGATCATTGCGGCTGGCAATTCAGGCTTTTTTTGGGAATAGTGCCAAGCTGGTTATTTTTCTTTTCAATAGCATCTGCCCCCGATCGAACGAGGTAGAAATTCATCACACGTTACGTTATGACCTTTTAGACCATAAGTAAGATCTAGCACAACTCTTTTACCTGTACCTCTCTGTGGACGTTCACCTTCTTCTTCCTCGGCCATAAGTAAGATCTAGCACAACTCTTTTACCTGTACCTCACTGTGGACGTCCACCTTCTTCTTCCTCGAGGTAAACTTGCATGTTATATGCATAAGCAGTTACAGAATCTCACAAAGTCCAAATCTTGACTCCGTATTAATTTTTTTTTATTTGCGGTGTATTGTCTAAAAGGACAACGACCTCTAAAATGTACAAGTTGCTCATCTACTGTTAGCTCTGTTGTCTCTCCGTGAGATTTATACACTCCAGCTAGAAACAGTAGACCAAAATATGTCTCCAGTTCAACTAATGTTAGTTCTTGAAACGTGTCGCCACACAGTCTTTTGCTTTCTAAATTTTACATTTTCAAAATTAGGTTTACAATTTTGGGTGTGAAATATAAGAAGTACGCGGATTTTATATCAATTATTCGCCACGTAGCATACCTTGTTGGCCCAGGCATCAACGAAATAATATTTGATGCCGATAACCTTCCCAATTGATGTGTCTTTTAATTCCATACTATACTGCCATCTTTCGAAGTTACGTGACTATCCGTATCAGCTTCATCTGAAATCGTAGCTTCCATTTCATCATACGAGTCGCTAATATATATCTCGGTTTCAGACAAATGGTCTTCTTCTTCAAAAGAATTAGGATCACTATCAGAAACACAAAAGTTTCTCAAGTTCACTATCCGTAAGCACTCTCTCACTACACATTTTCAGTAATTGTTAGGTTCTTCTTATTAGAGTATAGCATCAAGTGTGATATTTACTACTAAACTAACACACCGATGCTCACTGGCTGCTTCTACACGCGGAGCCACAAGCAAGTCTCAACAGGAATAAATTTGTTTACCGGTACGCAAATAACGCATGCAATATGCGCAATATTGCGCAATAATGTGGCAATATTATGTAAGTTATTTATATTTATGAAAATAAAACAAAACTAATAAAATACATTCGTCTATGATAATAATCTGCTTTTCGTTCTTCTAATTTGAACCACATAAATCACCGGGTCATGTAGACCCAAACACAGTGAGAGTAACAAATTCATTAAAAACAAACTAATTATAATTTTCTAGCATCAATTTAGGTACACCGTTATCAGAGAATTGAAATTAAAGTATGCAGTGGTAACGAAATATTTAAACAAATTAACGAATTATGCACACTAAAAGAACACGATTGGGGCTTATTGACACGAACACAATAGAAGGGTTATACAGCAGGAAGGGTTTTCGGAAGTAAAGTTTTTGGCGGACACCAGGCAAGACTGAGTTTTATTAGCATTAAAATTAACTAGATTATCGCTTCCTCATTCAAGGATACGTTGAATGGTTTAGATTTGAGATAGAAGGTGGATAACCATTATGATTTAACTGAGATGAACTGCAATGTAGAGCACTGTCGTCGGCAAAGCAATGAATCGCGAAAGTCGTTGAAGAAGTAAGATCATTAGTGTATATCAGAAAAGGTGTGGTCGCTATTACCGATCTCTATGGCAAGCTGGCATTATTGACAGCTAATTTTGAAATAAAAGCGTCAACTAGACACGTATTCATCTTTTGTCAAAGAAACTAGAGACTCAATTGATGAGCGTATCATCATCCCAAACAAGTTGAGTTTGGCAAGTGAATACTTCTGCCAAACTTCTTCATGTGCCTTTGATATACTCTAAGCGACTACAATTATTTTACCGGATTGTTCTAATGTATTGTTCCAAACTTGGCTCACATATCAAAGAAAATCTTCTGTTGATTTAGCCTAAAACCACATTGGTTGTCACTAAGGAGCATGTTAGCTTCAAGGAAAGAGAGCAACTGCTGATTGATTATTCTTTTCATGATTTTAGACAAAAATGGAAATGATGGCAATTAGCCGATAGTTCTAGGGATCGGTCTTGTCGCCTTTTTTGGAATAGGTTAATGATTTGCTTCCACGATAAGGGAAATTTCCCACAAGACAGGGATCGAACAGAGCTTAGATAGGAGTGGTGCCAGTCGGATCACCATTTCTTTAAGACTTTACATAGGACACCGTCTGCGCCAGTCGCTTTATTGAAATCAAGCCTACTGATGACTGATTCTAGGAGCTTGTACCGAAAAGGAGTTGGTTTCATAGTGTATGAGGAAAAAGTGACTAGGGACACATCTTGAGGACCATTAAGACACGAATTTGATGCAAATAAATCCATAAAAAAATTGGCTTTGCGTAAAGGATCAGCAACTGCAGATCCGTCGAGGAATGTCATGGGGGGAATTAAAGATGTATTAAGGTTTCTGCTGATGGCTTAAGCTAAAGACCAAAATTTACCACTGCCCAAAGGAGATGTATCTAGTTACCTGCCTTTTTGTGGCTCAAACAATTTTCTAGCTTCACTGATGTTACTTTTGCAGGTATTCCTAGCACCAACGTATTCTGCATGACTCTCGACCGTTTCATTAGATTTCCATTTAGTATAAAAATTATTTTTCAAATATATTGCATCTAACCAAGCCTTATTGAACCATAGTTGGGAACGAGAATAGCCTACATGATTTTGTTCTTTGGGAATGCGGATGATGACTTCAGATACTGAAAGAGAAACGTCCGAAGATGAGGACGACTTAAAACAATATTCACGCCATGTAAATTTTTCAAAAAAATCCTGTAAACCTCACCACGTAACTGACTTAAAGCAGCGCAACGTTCTATCAGTGTTGCGAATGGAGGAATTTATTTCTATCCGGCACTGGCTAGATAGAGCTAGTGGTGAAAAAATGCCGTTTTATGAATAAGTGGATTTGATGAATGAAAGACATCTAGAAGATGTGGAGTATGGTTCAGTTATCAGTGACTCCTTTGGAGCTTTCAGTGAAGACTTGTGGTACAGATAGAAATAAAATGTCAGGTTGTAATTGTTCAAGATGTTGGTGAACAGCATTCAGATTATACTTGATGCCGCGTGTATTCTAATAATGAAACAATAAGTGAGTACTTTGGATGACCGAGGTCCCTTGGGTCCTGCCCTTACGAACATCCGAACTGAACAAGATTTTACAGAGACATTTTACAGAGCAGGTATACGAATACCACCGCAGAGCATGATACTGTACAAAGGCGCCTGTTTCTCCACAGGCGTTTTAACGCTACGGACCAGGCCTCCATATGGACACGCACTGGCTTCCACTCGCGTAATCCCTTCAGCTCCTAACACTCTCAAACTGCCTTGGGAATAGGGAACCTCTTATAGAGGTCACCTTTCTCCCAGTCCAGGCGATTAAAACAAGGCCACCGACCGCTTCCTGTACGACGTTCTCTAGCCACGCTCTGCTAAAGTCGCTGAAGTACTGTTCGAGGGTGCGGTATTAGGAGACCACAAGCGCTTAGTCTTCCCGAGCCAGGACATGCCGGGATGCACGTCCCGGGGCGAGCCTAGAGATCTAGAGTTGGAGCGAGAGTGCTCCGACAGGAAAGAGTTAAAGTAAGGGTATCCACTCAAAAAGTCAACTGCAACAAGGGGAGTGCACGGTTGCCATCCCTGAACCAAAATGTATCGGATTCAAATTCAAATTATTGCTTATTAAGGGATTGGTTGAAGTATTTTTGCTGTTAAAGGTAGTTAACGTTACATTTTGTCAAACCTCTATCTTTTCCCTCCATATCCCTAACCTTCAAATTATTTTGTGAGGCGTAAATAGTGAGTCATTAATTCAACATCATAGTAAAAAGTTATATTTTACATATTTGTTTAAATGTCAACCTTTGATATAAAACAATGCCTGCCTTTTGTTTACATTATAAAATGTAAATAACGTCATTCGCGTATCGTGAAATTGAATGGATCGTATCTAAAACGTTACAAACCAAATATGCTACCAACCCCATAACAAAAGAAGGTAACCGACAAACACTCAAACAGATCAAACTTGCAAGAGACAATTTTTGATTTGTTTTTTTTTAGTGGTTCATTTCAGAATTCATATTGATAATTAAAATGAAACAATCCAAAGAAAGAACGAACACAAATAAAAAGCAAACACTGGATACCTACATAACTTATTATAATGCAGTGTCCAGTGACTTAGCATAGTTTACATTAACCAACGTAATTAAAAATTGTAAACGATAATATAAATTCAATTTCCAAATTTCTTAAAGGAAAACATATCACTAAAGATGTGAGGTCTATGCATGCATGTTTGAATGAGGAGACGCAATTAACTAAAGAAGATATTGAGGTAAGGTGCAACGGTATTCTACATTCTTTTAATGTCCAAGCTTTTGACACTAAGTCAATTTAATAACTACGTATTTGAATCCAGAAGTGGATAAAAACGATTAGTAGTAAAAAAAAGAATATCAAAAGTGTATTTGGTACCGCTTCAACACTATCGACACAATAATAAGTGTTTCAAAAAACTGATGATGCAATAATGATAAGGTTCGGAGAGACATATTATTTCCTTTACTTAATTAAAATGTTATGCGAATAACATCATGACAACGTTTTATAAAAGTTAATTTAGCATCACAAATCACTCCAAGGTACTACAGTTCTCAAACCCGCTTTAGCATCTGT
>JARFJB010002411.1:692500-697500 GCA_036346205.1 Vesta saturnalis | reverse complement strand
TCTGTGTGTCTGTGTGTCTGTGTGCTGTGTGTCTGTGTGTCTGTGTGCTGTGTCTGTGTGTCTGTGTGTCTGTGTGTCTGTGTGTCTGTGTGTCTGTGTGTCTGTGTGTCGTGTGTCTTGTGTCTGTGTGTCTGTGTGTCTGTGTGTCTGTGTGTCTGTGTGTCTGTGTATCGTGTGTCTGTGTCTGTGTGTCTGTTGGTCTGTGTGCCTGTGTGTCTGTGTGTCTGTGTGTCTGTGTGTCTGTGTGTCTGTGTGTCTGTGTGTCTGTGTGTCTGTGTGTCTGTGTGTCTGTGTGTCTGTGTGTCTGTGTGTCTGTGTGTCTGTGTGTCTGTGTGTCTGTGTCTGTGTGCTGTGTGTCTGTGTGTCTGTGTGTCTGTGTGTCTGTGTTCTGTGTGTCTGTGTGTCTGTGTGTCTGTGTGTCTGTGTGTCTGTGTTGTGTGCTGTGTGTCTGTGTGTCTGTGTGTTCTGTGTGTCTGTGTGTCTGTGTCTGTGTGTCTGTGTGCTGTGTGTCTGTGTGTCTGTTTGTCTGTGTGTCTGTGTGTCTGTGTGTCATGTGTGTCTGTGTGTCTGAGTGTCTCTGTGTCTGTGTGTCTGTGCGTCTGTGTGTCCGTGTGTTCGTGTGACTGTGTGAGTCTGTGTGTCTGTGTGTCTGTGTGTCTGTGTGTCTGTGTTCTGTGTGTCTGTGTGTCTGTGTGTCTGTGTGTCTGTGTGTCTGTGTGTCTGTGTGTCTGTGTGTCTGTGTGTCTGTGTGTCTGTGTGTCTCTGTGTCTGTGTGTCTGTGTGTCTGTGTGTCTGTGTGTCTGTGTTTCTGTGTCTGTGTCTGTGTGTCTGTGTGTCTGTGTGTCTGTGTGTCTGTGTGTCTGTTTTTTTTTTTTTTTTTTTTTTTTTTTTTTTTTTTTTTTTTTTTTTTTTTTTTTTTTTTTTTTTTTTTTTTTTTTTTTTTTTTTTTTTTTTTTTTTTTTTTTTTTTTTGTTTTTGTGTCTTTGTGTCTGTGTGTCTGTGTGTCTGTGTGTCTGTGTCTGTGCTGTGGTCTGTGTCTGTGTGTCTGTGTGTCTGTGTGTCTGTGTGTCTGTGGTCTGTGCGTCTGTGCGTCTGTGTGCTGTGGTCTGTGTGTCTGTGTGTCTGTGTGTCTGTGTGTGTGTCGTGTTCTGTGTGTCTGTGTGTCTGTGTCTGTTGTCTGTGTTTCTGTGTGTCTGTGTGTCTGTGTGTCTGTGTGTCTGTGTGTCTGTGTGTCTGTGTGTCTGTGTGCCTGTGTGTCTGTGTGTCTGTGTGTCTGTGTGTCTGTGTGTCTGTGTGTCTGTGTGTCTGTGTGTCTGTTTGTCTGTGTGTCTGAGAGACTGTGTGTCTGTGTGTCTGTGTCTGTGTCTGTGTCAGTGTCTGTGTCTGTGTGTCTGTGTGTTGTGTGTGTGTCTGGTGTCTGTGTGTCTGTGTTTTTTTTTTTTTTTTTTTTTTTTTTTTTTTTTTTTTTTTTTTTTTTTTTTTTTTTTTTTTTTTCTGTGGTCTGTGCGTGTCTGTGCGTCTGTGGTCTGTGGTCTGTGCGTCTGTGCGTCTGTGCGTGTCTGTGTGTCTGTGTGTCTGTGTCTGGTGTCTGTGTGTCTGCGTGTCTGGTGTCTGGGTCTGCGTGTCTGGTGTCTGGTGTCTGGTGTCTGGTGTCTGGTGTCTGTGGTCTGCGTGTCTGGTGTCTGTCTGTGTGCTGTGTCTGTGTCTGGTGTCTGTGTGTCTGGTGTCTGCGTGTCTGGTGTCTGTGTCTGTGTGTCTGTGTGTCTGTGTGTCTGTGTGTCTGTGTGTCTGTGTGTCTGTGTGTCTGTGTGTCTGTGTGTCTGTGTGTCTGTGTGTCTGTGTGTCTGTGTGTCTGTGTGTCTGTGTGTCTGTGTGTCTGAGTGTCTGAGTGTCTGTGTGTCTGTGTGTCTGTGTGTCTGTGTTGTGTTGTGTGTCTGGTGTCTGTGTGTCTGTGTGTCTGTGTGTCTGTGTGTCTGTGTTGTGTGTCTGTGTGTCTGTGTGTCTGTGTGTCTGCGTGTCTGCGTGTCTGCGTGTCTGCGTGTCTGCGTGTCTGCGTGTCTGCGTGTCTGCGTGTCTGCGTGTCTGCGTGTCTGCGTGTCTGCGTGTCTGCGTGTCTGCGTGTCTGCGTGTCTGCGTGTCTGCGTGTCTGCGAGTCTGTGTGCCTGTGTGTCTGTGTGTCTGTGTGTCTGTGTGTCTGTGTGTCTGTGTGTCTGTGTGTCTGTGTGTCTGTGTGTCTGTGTGCTGTGTGCTGTGTGTCTGTGTGTCTGTGTGTCTGTGTGTCTGTGTGTCTGTGTGTCGGTGTGTCTGTGTGTCTGTGTGTCTGTGTGTCTGTGTGTCTGTGTGTCTGTGTGTCTGTGTGTCTGTGTGTCTGTGTGTCTGTGTGTCTGTGTGTCTGTGTGTCTGTGTGTCTGTGTGTCTGTGTGTCTGTGTGTCTGGGTGCCTGTGTGCCTGTGTATCGTGTGTCGTGTGTCTGTGTG
The DNA here is from genome assembly GCA_036346205.1 of Vesta saturnalis. Taxonomy (NCBI): domain Eukaryota; kingdom Metazoa; phylum Arthropoda; class Insecta; order Coleoptera; family Lampyridae; genus Vesta; species Vesta saturnalis. The sequence continues at coordinate 695,023 of JARFJB010002411.1, read as the reverse complement.
TCTGCGTGTCGGCGTATCTGTGTGTCTGTGTCTGTGTGTCTGTGTCTCTGTGTGTCTGTGTGTCTGTGTGTCTGTGTGTCTGTGTCTGTCGTCTGTGTGTCTGTGTGTCTGTGGTCTGTGTGTCTGTGTGTCTGTGTCTGTGTGTCTGTGTCTGTGTGTCGTGGTCTGTGTCTGTGGTCTGTGTGTCGTGTGTGTGTGTTGTTGTCTGTGTGTCTGTGTGTCTGTGTGTCTGTGTGTCTGTGTGTCTGTGTGTCTTGTGTCTGTGTCTGTGGTCTGTGTGTCTGTGTCGTCTGGTGTCTGTGTGTCTGTGGTCTGTGGTCTGTGTGTCTGTGGTCTGTGGTCTGTGGTCTGTGCGTCTGTGGTCTGTGGTCTGTGTCTGTGTCGTGCTGTGTCTGTGCGTCTGTGCTCTGTGCGTCTGTGTCTGTGTCTGTGTCTGTGTCTGTGCGTCTGTGTGTCTGTGCGTCTGTGGTTGTGTTGTGTTGTGTGTGTGTGTCTGTGTGTCTGTGTCTGTGTGTCTGTGTGTCTGTGTGTCTGTGTGTCTGTGTGTCTGTGTCTGTGTGTCTTGTGTCTGTGTGTCTGTGTCTGTGTCTGGTGTCTGGTGTCTGTCTGTGTCTGCGTGTCTGCGTGTCTGCGTGTCTGCGTGTCTGCGTGTCTGCGTGTCTGCGTGTCTGTGTCTGCGTGTCTGCGTGTCTGCGTGTCTGCGTGTCTGCGTGTCTGGTGTCTGCGTGTCTGCGTGTCTGCGTGTCTGCGGTCTGTGTGCTGTGTGTCTGTGTGTCTGTGTGTCTGTGTGTCTGTGTGTGTCTGTGTGTCTGTGTGTCTGTGTGTCTGTTTGTCTGTGTGTCTGTGTCTGTGTGTCTGTGTGTCTGTGTGTCTGTGTGCCTGTGTCTGTGTGTGTGTCTGTGTGTCTGTGTGTGTCTGTGTGTCTGGTGTCTGTGTGTCTGTGTGTCTGTGTGTCTGTGTGTGCTGTGTGTCTGTGTGTCTGTGTGTGTCTGTGTGTCTGTGTGTCTGTGTGTCTGTGTGTCTGTGTGTCTGTGTGTCTGTATGTCTGTGTGTCTGTGTCTGTGTGTCTGTGTCTGTGTGTTGTGTCTGTGTGTCTGTGTCTGTGTTGTGTCTGTGTGTCTGTGTGTCTGTGTGTCTGTGTGTCTGTTTGTCTGTGTGTCTGTGTGTCTGTGTGTCTGTGTTTCTGTGTGTTTGTGTGTCTGTGTGTCTGTCTGTGTGTCTGTGTGTTTGTGTGTCTGGGTCTGTGTGTCTGTGTGTTTGTGTGTCTGTGTGTCTGTGTGTCTGTGTGTCTGTGTGTCTGTGTGTCTGTGTGTCTGTGTGTCTGTGTGTCTGTGTCTCTGTGTGTCTGTGTGTCTGTGTGTCTGTGTGTCTGTGTGTCTGTGTGTCTGTGTCTGTGGTCTGTGTGTCTGTGTGTCTGTGTGTCTGTGTCTGTGTCGTGTGTCTGTGTGTGTGTCTGTGTGTCTGTGTCTTGTGTCTGTGTCTGTCTGTGTGTCTGTGTGTCTGTGTGTCTGTGTCTGTGTCTGTGTGTCTGTGTGTCTGTGTGTCTGTGTGTCTGTGTGCTGTGTGTCTGTGTGTCTGTGTCGTTCTGTGTGTCTGTGTGTCTGTGCGTCTGTGCTGTGTCTGTGTCTGTGTGTCTGTGTGTGTCTGTGTGTCTGTGTCTGTGCTGTGTCTGTGGCGGGTGTGGGGTGGGCTCTGTGTGTCTGTGTGTCTGTGTGTCTGTTTGTCTGTGTGTGTGTCTGTGTCTGTGTGTCTGTGTGCCTGTGTCTGTGTGTCTGTGTTCTGTGTGTTGTGTGTCTGTGTGTCTGTGTCTGTGTCTGTGTGTCTGTGTGTCTGTGTGCTGTGTGCTGTGTGTCTGTGTGTCTGTGTGTCTGTGTGTCTGTGTGTCGTGTGTCTGTGTGTCTGTGTGTCTGTGTGTCTGTGTCTGTGTGTCTGTGTGTCTGTGTCTGTGTGTCTGTGTGTCTGTGGTCTGTGGTCTGCGTCGTGTCTGTGCGTCTGTGCGTCTGTGCGTCTGTGCTGTGGTCTGTGCGTCTGTGCGTCTGTGCGTCTGTGTCTGTGCGTGCGTCTGTGCTCTGTGCGTCTGCGTCTGTGCGTCTGTGCGTCTGTGTCTGTGTCGTCTGTGTCTGTGCGTCTGTGCGTGGTGTGTGTGTGTGTGTGTTGTGTGTCTGTGTGTCTGTGTGTGTGTGTGTGTCTGTGTCTGTGTCTGTGTGTCTGTGTCTGTGTGTTTGTGTCTGTGTCTGTGTCTGGTGTCTGCGTGTCTGCGTGTCTGCGTGTCTGTGTCTGTGTCTGGTGTCTGCGTGTCTGCGTGTCTGTGTCTGTCTGCGTGTCGGTGTCTGCGTGTCTGGTGTCTGCGTGTCTGCGTGTCTGCGTGTCTGTGTGCTGTGTGTCTGGTGTCTGGTGTCTGTGAGTATGTGTGTCTGTGTGTCTGTGTGTCTGTGTGTCTGTGTCTGTGTGCCTGTGTCTGTGTGTCTGTGTGTCTGTGTGTCTGTGTGTCTGTGTGTCTGTGTGTCTGTGTGTCTGTGTGTC
>JARFJB010002411.1:555000-685000 GCA_036346205.1 Vesta saturnalis | reverse complement strand
CTGTGCGTCTGTGCGTCTGTGCGTCTGTGCGTATGTGCGTCTGTGCGTCTGTGCGTCTGTGCGTCTGTGTGTCTGTGTGTCTGTGTGTCTGTGTGTCTGTGTGTCTGTGTGTCTGTGTGTCTGTGTGTCTGTGTCTGTGTGTCTGTGTGTCTGTGTGTCTGTGTGTCTGTGTGTCTGTGTGTCTGTGTCTGTGTGTCTGTGTGTCTGTGTGTCTGTGTGTCTGTGTGTCTGTGTGTCTGTGTGTCTGTGTGTCTGTGTGTCTGTGTGTCTGTGTGTCTGTGTGTCTGTGTCTGTGGGTCTATGTGTCTGTGTGTCTATGTGCCTGTGTCAGTGTTTCTGTGTACCTGTGCGTTTGTGTGTCGGAAAGTATATACGAATTTCTATTGAAAACATATACATATGTAGATATAGGTTAGGATATCTTCTTCTTGTCACTAATGATAGGTTGGCTTTGCACATTTACTAAATTTGGCCAAGTTTCGCCAATATCGGCCATGATGTCTGTGTGTGTGTGTGTGTGTGTGTGGATGTTCGTTAGTACTTACGACAACAACTCCAGAACGAATACGCGTACGTACTTAAATTTGTTTATATTTCACCTGCAGCTGAATAGGTTTTGGAAGAAATTCACCGTCAGGAATGGCGGACTAATTAGGAGGAGTTTCTTGTTTTTATCAAAAATTTCTGCAACAGCAGGGTACTTCAGAGATAAAAATACCAATATATACACATTATTTACGTAGATTAGTTGTGTTTTATACAATGTTTGATACGACCCGTAATTGAGTGTCATAAGCTTTCCTAAAGTAAAAGTTAAGTTTTATCTCAAAATTGTTCAACGTATGAACAATGATTAATTTTATAGGAGAATGTGTAAACATATGTTTCTAAAGAGATTCATCTTTACGCCACTTTTCTTTATAACATTTGTTGATACAGAGCGTAATAAGTGTAACCATTAAATATTTTTATAGAAAAGGGCGGCTATGAAATTTTAGTTAGAATCTAGAAGACTGTTAACCACTCTATCTGACAAAAAGTTTTAAACATCTGTTTTACATACAGTATTATTTTTGTTTTTATAATGTTACCTATTTTCGTAAGAGTTTCAATAGTTATCCTCAAAAAATTGTTATTGGAATTATTTCATTTCTTTTGATTTGCTCTTTGTATGCTGGAAGGTCGTGCGATGTTTCACACCAGATATTTTACATAAACCTTTGTTGTAAATAATTATGAGAGCGTTTCTTTACAAACAAATGCTATTGAATTATATTCAAATTATGATTGCGACAAATCCATGTACACTTACTTTCAAATTCTATAGTAATAGACATGTAGTAGGACGATTTGATGGGAAAGCAGAATTAAACGGCAGAAACATGACGATTCGTTATTTGTTACTTACTCTTGTATGTCGGTTTTCAGCTGAAGCAGCTGCACTGGTTGATTAATTAATACGTGGATCTATAGTTCATGATAGAAAAGCATACGTTTCATATGCGTAACTGCTGACCCAATAGAACCTTTAGTCTACGTCTCTACGTCACACGCAAATACTTTCGCTATCAATGAACCCTGCTAGGCTATCGATATCATCTATAATACAGTGCCAATTATCCATTAATAGGTACAGTAATGAAATAAAAGGATTATTGCAAAAATTATACAGTTTATGCGGACACCATGGCAGTGATGTACATAGTAGACGCCTACTTGATGGCCATACAGGGATACAGAGGCACAGAGATACAGAGGCATAGATATACAGAGACACAGAGACACAGAGACACAGAGACACAGAGACACAGAGGCACAGAGATACATACACACAGAGACATAGAGACACAGAGACACAGCGACATATAGACACAGACACAGCGACACAGAGACACAGAAACAAATAGACAGAGACACAAAGACAAAGAAGCACATACACAGAGACACAGAGACACAGAGGCACAGAGACACAGAAACACAGAGACACAGAGACACAGAGACACAGAGACACAGAGACACAGAGACACATAGACACAGAGTCCCATAGGCTCAAAGACACCTAGGTACAGAGACACAGATACACGGAAACGCATAGGCACAGAGACACAGGGATGCAGAGAAAAACCCACACACGCACACAAGCACACACGCATATTTGCACTCACGCACTCACGCCCACACCCACACACGCACACACGCATACACGCACACGCGCGCACACTCACACACGCACGCTCGCACACGCACACACGCACACACGCACACACGCACACACGCACACACGCACACACGCACACACGCACACACGCACACACGCACACACGCACACAGCACACACGCACACACGCACACACGCACACACGCACACACGCACACACGCACACACGCACACACGCACACGCGCGTACGCACAGACGTTCACACGTCTTGGAAAAACTTGGCCAAAGGTTGTAAAATTAGCTAATAAGTCGATTTAGCAATAGTTGAAGCAGTCGATTGTGTAACCCTCTATACCTACATATGTACATGTAGGTTGTGAGGTAAAAACTGGGATGTTTCCCTAGAGTGCTGCCATGATTTTGGCTTATCTTATAGATTATCTTAAGCTGAGGTGATAGTCTTGCGAATTCGTGGATCGCAAACTATTTGCTTATTCGGTACGTTAAACTCTGAACATTCAGTGTAAACCAAGCATAAAATAAAATTAAAAAGGTAAGTTTGTAAAGCTAACAAGTTCGGTAAATACTTTTTGGAAATTCAACTGTAAGTATTATCGTTCCAAGCTGAATTATTATAATATGTTCAAACGTTTACTATTACCAGTATTGCAGAATTGGTTTAATTAGAACTCAAATATTTGGTAACCTATAATCAAGACAAAGAATGTACGTTATTTTACTACTGTTGGATGTCTTTGTAATTCTTCTATCATAAGATCAAGCGTGAATACAAAATATTGTATTATAACTCGTCCAATACGTTATAGCAATTAAGTACGTTACTATGCTTGCCTTACGAAATTAATAAGGCAATGGATTACTGCACATTATCACGAATTTGATGATAAAATAACTTTAGTCGTAAAATCCACTTTCAAAATGATTCTAATTAAAATAGATGGTGCGACCTATTAAAGGTGTAACAAAGTTATTCGCAACACTCTGTATAACTACATGTTGTCCATTAATAAAGTGCTAAAAGCACTACGTTAACAAAGATGTTGAGATTTTTGAATAATTGCTTATGTTGAAGATCACATCAAGTTATCAAATAAAATTCATAATCATTTGGTTTTTGTCACATTAGATAAGTTTACTTTATCGTTTTTCTAATTTTTCCATTAATTTATAATATACAATACAGTTACGTTAATTTAATAAACTGAAACTTCAATTTAGAAAAACAATCATAATTAGGGAAGGCAAATGCCTCTCAATTTAAAACTTTATTAAAATTAACATAATCTATTCAGAATAATCAATTTGTAATTATATTTTTTTACATACTTTAATGCATTATCAATTTTCAATAAATAGGAGGCCTCAACTTTTCATATGTTCAAACCAGTAAATTCTTTTCTTTCGCTGGATACGGCACAACACATAATTTCAAACCGTGAAAAAATCCTGGGCAATTCATCAAGATATACATATCCAAAATATCAGAACAAATGTCTTTCATATATCAGTAGCCATTCCTGTTATATTGTTTAACAGCAAAACCAAACAGTTCTATTTATTCAATCACCACATTTCGTAAAACGGATTATTGCATTTAAAAGTCTTGTGCTGAAATCAACGGTTACATGTAATGGGAGTCCTTTTTGATTGTCTCCAATATGTAAAATAACGTACCTGTTGAAAAATAAAGGAAGTAAAAATGAATCCGTGCATAACTTAAATACATTGATATAAGCAAGTACGAAAGTGACACCTACTACTAAATAAACTGTGTTAATGTCAAGAAAAGCCAAATTTACAGCTTTTGGTATTGCGGGTAGTATAGCCGTTTAAACCAGGACAGATGTAACATGGATTAACACAGCAAACTTTGAAGTAAATCGTTTTTTTTTCGATATAGGGGTTTATTAATGCGTTTTGGGATAAAGTAAGAATTGAAACATTTACATTTCAGGAATTTAACATAATCTACCAGTTTCGTTTGTATGTATATGAACCTTTATACCGATTTTTATGGCTAATGACATTAAGCATTTGTTCTGGTTATAGAACTGCCAGAATCAATTGTTTGGAGACAACCCAGCACTTAGTGTGGATGAGTTCTGTAACATGTGTGTTAAACCTGTAAAACCCGAAACGAAGCAATTGACTATTGTACAGCGTACCCTATTTTCGGCAATATTGATGTGCATCTCCATTATCTTTGAAGATAGAGGGTTGCGGTTTTCGCGACAGAGTGCTCCTTTTTTGTGAAATTAAAAATGGCGCGAGCAGAATCTTCTTAGCGCCTTTGGCTTCTCAGATTCATGGAGGAATTGGAAGGTATGACGTTTTTGAGGCACCCCTCGTATCTTGGTTATCTTTACATTGATCGTAGAATCCATTGGCGTTTTTTAAGCCTTATCGTTTTTTAGTCATGAAGAAAACGTGTTCTTAAACAGGATACTCTGTATATTATTTCTTATATTTATTAGGCGTAGTGTGGGCTACCTAAAAATTATATTCTGAAACAGGCTTAGTAGACAAGATATAATATTTTCTAGAATTTTTTTTTTGTGTCCAATTGGTAGGCTGTGGCTAACCTTATTTTTGTTATTTGGGTGTTTCTATTTTACTATTTCCTATATTTCATTTATTGTTTTACAATAATGGCGGTTTTCGAAAAGAATGAAAGGTGTGACATGTTGCTTTGTTTTCCCAGACTTATTTCCCCTCTTACATTGTATGTAGTAGATCACAGATCATTTATCAGGCCCCATCTTAAGGTATTCATCAAAAAAGGCAGAGAGTGAAAAGAAATTAACGTATTGGGTTATGCAGAAGCCACGCTTTCATCTTCTTGCAAGCAAATAGAAGAACCAACTGGTGTATCCAAGTCCGATGCTCAAAGATTGTGTTTCAAAATCATTTTATATAGTTAAATATATTTGGAAATCCCACATTATGGTTAATAAATATCAGAAATAATATACAGGGCGTTTCATTTAAAAACTGACTAAGCCAACAGATATTACCGAAAAAAATCTATAGGAATACGTTTTAACTTCTTCGATAAGTTCAAATAACTGAGATACGAGGGGTGCCTTAAAACTAATACTTTTCAATTCCACCCGGTATCTCGAAAACCAAAGAGGCTGTGAAAATTCTGCTGGCGCCATCTTTAGTTTTATAAAAAAAGTAGCACATTGTCGCAAAAACTGCAACCCTACATCTTTAAAAATAAGGGAGATACCCCACAAAATATCGAAAATGAGTTCTTGCACAAAAATTTGTGATATTTATATTTATGTATATACGAATTTGGTTGTTAATCTGCTAATCATGAATTGTCCAATCGATCAAAGGGGGAAGATCAATCTGAATTTTCACATGCTAGAGATAAATCTCTAGATAATTTCAGACCGTTTATATTAGTAGTCACTCTATTGAAAAAATTACGATGCCTAAAATCTTATGCATATCAACCATTTATTGAATTTTCATTTATCGAAGTAATGAGTATGTTAGCTTGCATTTTATTAAATGATACAGAATTCTTGTAGGCCTATGATTACATGACATTACCAGTTCCATCCTGTTGGTCTTTCTCCCCTAATTTAATATCTTTAAACCTATTCCGCCTATATCTCAATGTTGCCTTCTTCTGCTAACATGTGTGAAAACATTTTTACATGATGTCCTCTTCTGAATGTCGTAACACAATTGGTTTGACGACTTATATGCTAATAATTTGACAACCTCTTTGATCTAAGTAATTTAGGTTCCAATACAAAGTGAGATGTGGGCATTTGCTACCTTATCTTCTTCTACTTCCTCTATTTTAAATATTTTGAATAGGTTAAGAGACATTCCAGACCTGGTTAGGTAACATTTTCCACCACCACTTTCTTCATTGGTCTCTTACAAATTTCTGGTAAATAACTTTGCCACGGGTCAAAGTTTAACTCCGATTTCTATATTTCAAAAATTTAAAATTCTTTGAGAAGGTAGCAAACGATCAGTTTTAATGTGGAAGATACTAATTTGATACTTATAATATCATTAAATGTTACTAATTAGTTAACATTTTGCAGATAAGCAATAAGCTTTAGTAATATATCGGAATTTAATTAAACTAATAATGTAAATCCTATTACTACCATTTATCCAACCGTTCAAACCGAAGTTTTCAGATATATAAAAGCAAGATTTTGGTTGATCAACAGAACACTTATTTATTAAATTTCATTCGTCATTTTACTTTAATACATAGTGCGTACAGTGTGTAGGTTTAAGGAAATTAAAGTCATCCGTAAACTCACCTTCTGTTTGAATTAACTGTGATTTCAGGAGTACATTGACGAATAGACCGTACCTGCTCTGCAAGCGTTGTCCACTGCCGTTTCCCATGTCCATCTGTTACATCACTAATTGCTCAATGGCATGAGTGCGTTTGCAGCAGTATTGAAAGAGGCGCAACGAATACACTCGTTGACTCACCAGTAGCGCCTGAATGTCGTTATTCTGCTTAAGTGTTTTATTAAAATAGCTTACAATTTTTTACTGCTATAATTCATTTTCGGTTTTTAGCTTGCATAACGTTCGAAGCTGTTCTTACCCCTAACGTTCACCTTGACTTCTAAAACATAGTTTGCGATCATGTCCCCATGCACTTCTTTTGAGCTTTTATTGAATGGACTCAGTATTAAAATAAGTAATGTAAAGTACAGCAATTTCAAACATGAAAGATAAATATTGCGGGTTACGATTTCATATTTACTTCTTTTTCCTTAATATTTTTGAGTGCGAAATTTCAAACTAGCCTATAGAAAATTTAGATTCAAGGTGAACCCAAAAATTATCGATTGTGGTTCACATTCATTGCCTCAAGTAAAAATGAATAAATCAACTAAATAGTTTCAATTCAAACCGTAAAAGAAAACAAATCTCCTATATTTATAATTTACGTTACAGACTCTACACTAACAATTTCCTATGGCTCCAAACGTCGACATCATAGATTATAGGCCTAGAATACGTAAAATCATTAACCAATGTGTTTCAAAATACTACTCTCAAAAGCAGCATTGCCACAAAGAAAAGCTACTGAATTGATATTAAAGCTTCCTCTTACAATTAGGCTTAATATAATTTCGCAAATTGCTTAAACCTTAACATTTGTCCTTAAACCCTTTCTACATAAATTCCATTATACAATAAAATGAAATGTAATTTTTACAAAACAAAATCAGTAAATATATTATTACGAATACTTTAAATGTGTCTATTGGTCCGTTTCATATTCAAATATTTTAATTTTTAGTGTTAACTAATACGTTTCCTGTTCCAGTGCGATGCGTACGGTTTCTTCCCATTGGTTTAATTTTACATTTCAATATTCAAGGTTATTAACTTTATACACTTATAATACTACTAATCACATTATATGGTACGTTATGACCATCAGTACAGTAGTATTAATTACGCTAGAAAATATACTAGGAAAAAGTTGCACAAATGAATAATTAAGCACACGTCCTACAAGGTTGTGTACTCTTACACAGGAAATTCATTGATTAATAAATAATACTTATATATTTAATAAATAAATAATCAATCTAGTTACTTTATCCAAAAAAAAGTTTTTTAAAGTCAATATAAGAAACATATAATGCATTTATATTTGCTGCAACAACCTTCTCGTTATTCAAAAACACATGGCTACGGGAGAAGTAGTACCATCTAAAAATCTAATATAGTTGGTAGTAATACAAAATAGTTTGACAGTTCATATAATCCAACCGCGAAGCGTGAGGATTATTCTGTCAAACTGATACAAATTGTAATTGTGCAAAAGGTTTGAGATGTATAACCATAATCAAAAATTATTATTAAATTTATTAAATACAAAAATGAAAAGTTTACCTCGAGTAGGATTTGAACCTACGACCTGTACTTTGCTAGAGTACCGCGCTAACCAACTGCGCCATCAAGGTTCAATTCCCAATCGATGTAAATGTTATCTTTATGTATGTAGAACTGATGTAAATTCTAAATATAATGAGATTACAATCAAGTTACTTATATTAATGGAATGTGAGCCTGCAATATCGCAAGGATTCACACATACCAAAGCAGCTTGACTAATATTAAATTATAGGTTTTGTTATGAACGAATAAGTTCAAAGGTAAGTATGTAATTAAAAATTATTAATTTTATTAAATACATAAATATAAAGTTTACATCGAGTAGGATTTGAACCTTCCACATGTACTTTGCTAGAGTACCGTGCTAAGCAGCTGAGTCATCAAGGTTCAAGCTACAATCGATGTAAATTTTGTCTCTATGTATGTAGAAGTGATGTAAATTCTATATATAATAAGATTACAATCAAAGTACTTATATTAATGGAATCTGAGCCTGCAATATCGGAAGGATTCACACATACCAAAGTAACTTGACTAATACTAATCTATTATAAGTTTTTGTGATGAACGAATAAGTTCAAAGGTAAATATGTAATTAAAAATTATTATAAATTTTATTCAATACAGTTCTCACGTTGGGGATCGTTTTATAAGGAGTGTGATTATTACTTCGCTTGTATACACCTGGCTACAAAGATTAATATTCGGGTTCTTTTTTAATCTTGTATAATCTAAAAATTCTGAGTAAGAATTTTATGTTCCTTTTATGAAAAGGTGAAATGATTCACTTTTAACTAGTTGGTCTTAATTTATAAAGATAACATTTATTAACTAAACTTTACTTTTATTGTTATCACATTTCTGTTCGTGTAAATGAACTTTACTAATTACACAACAAATTTTTTTTTGCTTTTATCCGGACGCTCCAGCTAGCTTGACAATGTGTTAAATGGTCACTGTTATCATTCATCAAAATTATCCTCAATCTAAAGTTATTAATTGCCAGTACCTTGCAATTAATTGAACTTGCTTTCTCTAGTATTTACACACGCATTGTTAATACAGTCTTTTAAGATTTGCAGAACTCAATAATAAAAATGAATCAAAAGTGATAATATTTAATTACGTCAAATCCTAAATGCAGACTGTTTTGTTTGCAGCATTATATAAAAATGATTCTATTCCATGTTAGTATTTTGCTTAATATTAACATGCAAAAACAATTCTTTACAAATGATCAACGAAATATGTTTTCGACTTTTCGTTCAGCATTTGTATCTAAAAATAAATTTAAAAATAAATAAAATACACCAATTTTTGGTTTATTTAAACTTTCAAAGGGTTCTTGCTTGTTATCACTTCGTTCGAACTGGTGACATAATTCTTGTGTTCCTTGGACCGGTGAAGAGGCCTCAAATAGGTTATAGACTACTGGCGCCTTGCTCTCTTTGTTCTTTTCAATATCTTCTTTGGATCTTTGTTGGGAATGAATACGATTTTAATTTTCTTTCATCAGTTAATGATTTTAGTATATAATTGCTCGATATACTTACACTGTACAGTTTTTATTTAATTGTTATGTTTTAACTACAAAACGGGTGCGCAACAAACTGCAAGCGAGCTACGAACGGCTATGCCTTTAATCATCAATGTTTTTGTTTATTATATTTTATATATCGATTTATTAACTGGGTCGATTGTCTTATTGAACATATATAATCAAAACACCAACTTGTAACACTTTCAATGCGCACTTAAAACACTATTGTAAATTATTACGCAATCTCCATTACAATTAAAAATGATACGAAAAAATAACTGGTAGTAATACTATAAGTACATCAAAATAATGAGGTTATACATCGATAACTTGTTTCAATTACAAGGAGTGTCAGTTTTGACAGCTTAAATAATCCGACCGCGACCAAGGAGGATTATTCTGATTGGTTGAAAATGATGCTAAAAAATAAACATACTTATCAATCAATTACAACAGATCATTATTGTATTGCTGACTTTCTTACATCAATCAGTCAGAGAGCAATTTAGAAAAAATAAGAAACTACTCCATAATAATAATAAAAACTTCTGCATTTAGGTACAGGTTTTCAACTGGATATGTTTTAGTACATTTCAAAGTCCAAACACAATTTCCCTCTCAAGCATAGTGGTATCATGGTGATACCACAGTTTTAATTTGAGGGAATTTGCCGACATAGTGGTTTGATGGTGATACCGCCGTTCGTGTACCATACCATAGGTGCCATCTATTAAGGAAGAATAAATTGTGCTTAATGAATAGACTGATTCTTGTCGTTGCAGTGTGAAACAACTGCCAGTGTTGTTACTCAAGTAAACAAACTTGTGGCGTGCGTTGTTTATTTATTTGACGAAAGTTGGAAAATGGCAGGTAAATAATCTTTGATAATAGTTTGGTTTTACTTATTTTACACGACTCTAAAAAATGTCTACTGAGTATTTCAACTGTTGAGAGTATTCCTTCTGAAACTGATTCCCAGCCTAAAGATCAAGATCTACAGGAAATCAATGAAATTTCTGGTATTACAACACCTGTTCTCAACGTGGTGGAAGATTACAGGCGGGAAATGAAGTTGAAAACAATAGTGAATATAACGACACGGATAATACATCACTTGCTGAATTGATGAGACGGGAAAATATAGACAGGTTTATTTGAAAGAGAGTAGTTGGCGCTAATATTATACCAAAGATTAAAAATTATTATTAATTTTATTAAATACACAAATAAAAAGTTTACCTCGAGTAGGATTCCAACCTACGATCTGTACTTTGCTAGAGTACCGCGCTAACAAACTGTGCCATCAAGGTTCAAGCCCCAATCAATGTAAACTTTATCTTTATTTATGTAGAACTGATGTAAATTCTAAAATTATTATATTATTATTATTATTCAAAATTATTAATTTTATTAAATACATAAATAAAAAGTTTACATCGAGTAGGATTTGAACCTTCCACATGTACTTTGCTAGAGTACCGTGCTAAGCAGCTGAGTCATCAAGGTTCAAGCTACAATCGATGTAAATTTTGTCTCCATGTATGTAGAAGTGATGTAAATTCTATATATAATGAGATTGCAATCAAGTTACTTATATTAATGGAATGTGAGCTTGCAATATCGCAAGGATCCACACGTTCCAAAGCAACTTGACTAATATTAAATTATTATAAGTTTATGTTATGAAAAGTACAGGTCATAGGTTCGAATCCTACTCGAGGTAAAATTTTTATTTATGTATTTAATAAAATTAATAATAATTTTTAATTACATATTTACCTTTGAACTTATTCGTTCATCATTACTACCTATAAATTTTAATTAGATAAACATCTTTTTCGCGATAAATACAGTGATAGGAATGAAACATTTACCAAGCTTCCGTGATGTTTGGTCATTCAAGACACAACTTAGGAACCATATATGTCTGGTCTTATGCCTCGAACACGGTTATTGGTTGCTTGGCAGTATTCATTTGAATAATAAAATTTTACAACCAAAAGATGGAGAAGCTGGGTGTGATAAGTTGTATAAAGTGAGACCTTTCCTTGAAACTTTGTTAACTACCTTCGGGAAATACTACCAGCCATTGACGACTATGTCGTTCGATGAGTCCATGACCTGTTTCAAGGGAATATCAGCTTTGAACCAATATATGCTCAACAGGCCCATAAAAAGGAGCTATAAAATATGAGTTAGAGCCGACGGGCTGTACAGACTAGTTTGAAATATATACGGGCAAAACACATACTACAGAAAAAACTTTTACGAGCAAGGGTCGTAATTGTTCTCATCCGATCACTGATGGGTAAAAATTATTTTGTCTTCTTTGATAATCATTTTACCTCACTTCCCTTGCTCCGAAAACTTTAAATTAAAAATATTTACACGTGCGGTACAATACACAAAGACCGCAAAGGATCTCCAGTTCACCTAAAGTCTGAGACAAGAATGAAGCGAGGGGATAATGATTAGCGCATGACTGAAGATGGCATTTCATTTATGAAATGGATAGACAAACGGGCAGTTCACCTTGCAAGCAATTACCACAATCCATCAGGAATTGAAAATGTAGACCGCAGAAACAAAGACGGCAGCATTGTCTTCATACCCTGGAATGGTAGAAGATTACAACAGCCACATGGGTTTTGTCGATAAAGCAGATATGCTAAAGAGCATATACGAAATTGATGGAAAACCCATAAGTGGTGACATCGAATAATGTGGCATTTTGTGGGTGTGGTGACAAGAAAAACTGTTTTTTGAACTATCACAGTAAACAATTTTAAGATTTTCTGTTTCAAGTCATTTTTTGAAGATTTTTTTTAAAGCGTAGTGGTTTCCTGGTGAAACCACCCTGTATTTTTTTTTCTTAAAAGGATGGAAGTTATTTTGATGTTATGTATTGATTATCTGCAATAAATCTATTAATACTTTGCAGTTTATTTTGAAAAATTGAACAAAAAAATAAATCTGCCTTTAAAGGATTAAGTGATTGTAATGACTTCTCCTTGCAAGTTACAATGACATGTACACAAATATAAAATTAGCAATTTTGATTCAAAGTTTTTTACTTGCATTGCTGAGCTATTATGGACGCTGTGAATCTTGTCTTAATCTGTATCATATTCTAATCAAATTGTTTCACCTTTGTTTTTTGTTAAAAGTTGGCCTTAGTGTTATTCAAATAACATTTCTTTTTTTCTAATTTTCTCACAATTATTACCCCGTAGCAATTTGCAATTGTGCACAAAATCAATATAAGTATCTTAATACGCAAGATTTTATTATTAGAACATGATGTATTACCACATCAGTTTTCTTAATACTACTACAGTATTCGAGTGCTCTAAGTAAACTAATTACAAATTAATTGTTGTTAAATTTGATATTTGTAACAGATCAGATTTCAACTTTGACAATTGCTTAAAATTATATGTCTCTATAGTATTTAAAAAAATAATTAAAAATTAATGGTTGGCGGTGGAGGTATAATAAAAACCCTTCTTTCAAAACTGTATAGGATAACGTAGCAATAAAACTATGTAGAACTAGCATATAAAAAATGCTCAAATTGATCGCCATTGTGCCTTAAACCAGTTTCACACATAGTTCTAGCATCTGTTCCATGTCAACGGTGTTGCGTAGATCTGCCAGAGTTTGATATTAAGTTCCATATATTTTATTCTTAAGATATTCCCACTAAAAGATGCTGACAAATCTAGTGATTTGGGCGGCTATCGCACAGGTCAATCTGTACCTACCGGCTTGAAAAGTTGTTATGTAGATAGTTTTTAGCAATTACAGCGTTCTGCACAAGAACACAGTCTTGTTGTGAGTATAATTGATTCAAATGTGCGAATGGCACGTCACCTTCTATTTCCGGTACACTATTTTTCAAAATTTGTAAATATCTATTGGCAGTAACGTCTCCGTCAAAAGTTTTATGTACAACTTTATTACCCAATATGAAACAAGATACATTAAAGCAAAACCTTCCTTGTCGTACATGTGGAAACGGTGCATGTGGGTTATCATACTAAACTCTATTTTGTAAATACCAATTACAAGACTGTCTTCGTCGTTCTGCATCTCCCCACATGAAATTTATGTGGATAATAGTCTTTGCTGAGTATTTTTTTGAACACTTGTTTTAGGCACTCCCGATACTGCAGGCTATCTCTCTGCAAGAGGTATTTGGATTTGTTGCGGTTGACGGTAATACATGTATTACACACGATTTTATTTGTTGTGGCGCTTTGAAGGATGTTTACAAAGTGGGCCGTGTTCGACAAGATTTGATTTTATTTTTGAAGATGTTCTTTTTTCTGATTGTCGCTTCTCTGAATATCTCTGTAAATTGGCAGTCAAAGTAACAAAGTAGATAGGTAGACACCTGATTCTTTAGCATTTACGTTACAAGTTATGTAACGTAAATTTTGAGCTTAATGTTGAAAAGAACCATAGAGTTTAATGTAGGTATTCTTGTAAAGCTCAGGATAAATAGAATCGAATTGTAAAAACATACACAGTGACACATTTAATGAAGGCAAGTGGAGGTTATTTTGAAGAAACGGCACCAAAATGTCAAATTTTCAAAACCGCCCTGTAGACCAGAAACGAAGCGTGCCATGGAAATTTTGTTTAGTCCATCTTTGATTCGTAAAAAGGTAGCACAGAAACGTGAAAACCGTAACTTCCTATTTCAAGCCGTTCTTCAGGTACCCCGCAAAAACCATCGAAATCGGAATAGACTGTACTCGACAGTACTTCTTAAATAATGGTACTTTGAATAACTGCGCTATAGGAAGTTATAGGTATGCATTCTTAAAAATTTTCGGGGTGGATGCTTTATTTTTGTTAACTGCCACTTTACAAATAACTAGCTCTATGTAGTCTGTACACCAACAAGAATGTTTAATTTACGAGTGAGGATTTGTAGTCTAGGAGAATTTCATTTTCGAAAAAATCGTTTGAAAGATTATCCGTTTGAGAGAAGTTGTTCATCATACTAAGTGCTACACAAATAACTTATTTCCAATTTTTTTCGCTACCTTAGGCCGTCATATTGGAAAAATGGCCGCAAAATCGGTTTTTTCAGTTTATTTTGAAAACATTTTACTTGAACAAAAAATATAGAGGACTGAATTTTCCTCAAAAAAGGTCTATATAACCTTTTTCGCATCTTGTACGGTTTACCCGGAAAACGCGTCACAGCACTTATCCCTTACCGTGTTTCGTGGAATCTTTATGCAAATGGTAGGATTATTTTCGTTTTGTAACCCTTTTGGCCGTTTAAAACAACCCGCTTATTCAAAAAATGACTTAATATTTAGAATTTTGTTGTATTTTCTTCACTTTCGGTCATTGTTGTACCTTGTTGCGCTGCTCCGCGCTACGCAAATTAATTTAGGCCACGTGCAACGAAATTTACTTTTTCTGGTGAGCGTCCGGCAACGAACGTCCAAAGATGATTAGCCCTAAATAACTCGTATTACTTTTTCGCTTTATTTTATGGAACGGTGGACGATTTTGTTTGAAACAGGTTGTTAATAAAGGAGTTTTCTCAATAATTTAACACTGTTTAGTGCCGACCAGGATTTTAAATGGCTGCAAATGCAAATTGCATTAAAAATTGGTGCCTCCGTTTTTTTTTTGCTTGTCTTGTTATTTCGTTTTATTTTGATTATTTAATTGATTTTATGTAGGAAAAATTAACTTTAAATTAATTAATTAATTAAATATAAATAAATTAAATTAATATGGTAATATTAGTATAAAGGCTCTCTTCGATTCCATTAAAAAAACCTAACTTTGAAATCTTGGAAGCAAAACCTGTTTACCACCGAGAGTGCTGTGGAGACGTGAACAATTTGTGCAAAATTAAAAGGTTTAGACTGAAATTTCAAAGCGCTTCATCATGTCAAGCCGTGTCGGCTGAGAAGCCCTCTCAAGCCAAATTTGACAAAAACAAGTGTGTTTTTTTTACCAAGAAAGCAACAGCAACTTAATTGAAGTGGCGTCTGAGGTGATGTGACTAAAAATTAGAGAAATACGCGTTAATACAGACGACGAGAGAACTTGGAAAGAGACTTGGCGACATACTGGCTTTTCCAGATCCTTTAGGATCAGTACCTTATGATGTGAAATATCACCTAGCTTGCTTGACTAAACAGAGAAGACTTGTTGAGCGGGAGTTCAAACAGCATGAACTCACTACTTGCGGACCTGCAACTATTAGATGCCGCTCGAAGGGATATCATCTGCAGAAGTGAAGTCCTGGACATGAATGACATCAACACAACTTACGGCAACATTTTAAAGGAAAACAAGTTAAAGGAAACGCGTGTGTCAAACGCCTCCGGTCTTGTTACTCAAAGAGTTGCTAATAACACGGGATCATCACTGTTTTTGGTAAAAAAATAATTTTGGTCCGTTTGCAATTTACAATTTAATTTCTTGCAGGCAACTGTAAACACCTTGCAGTCCCTCAATCCGTTGCAGTCGGTAAAGACCTTGTAAACAAAAATGTCGAACGAATTGCTCGGTGTGTAGAAAAATACTGCACATGTCCCTAGGATCCTTTGAGAAGCGGCTTGTGCGGAAAATGGTGCGAAGGTTGGTCTCAATTCACTGAGTGCACCGAGTAATATACCAACTAACGTTGGAATACGTGCGCCGCTACTTCAAATGCCCTCGACGTCTTAATAACGGCGACGAAACAAGGCCGTTGCATAGCAGATCTAGAAACGGGACCTGAAATGCGGTGCGTAATTAAATTCATACAACAATTTTGGGCCTTGGCGTCCCTAGGAAAACATGTTGAAGGAATCGGAACTAATGAAGTTTGGAGCGATCCAGTAATGAAAATCTTGATGGAGAGACAAATGCATCGGTAACTTAAAGCTCACGTTGTGACGTATCGGAGCCTTCAACACCTCGAGCTATCAACAATGCAAAATATGCGAAATACTCTTTGAACAGCCTGGAAGAAAGTGAAGTTTTTAAAACTTCGTTATGTTAAAAAATATTCCTCGATTGTTAAATCGAACAGTTTCATAGACTTTTGCTGTTCACTCTAGTAACAAGGGAAAATCATTTCCAGCTACATCTGGATGCGACGGAGCAGTTGGTGGTGCATATCTTCGCGCACAGTCATCAAAATTATGCTCGTATGTTTTTATTATACCTTCGTAAGACACGTTACTTGAATACAAATGATTTTATGGCAGCAATTATTAGAACTATTCGGAGCAACCCACAGGCATATTCCGCTCACGACCAAATCGTCAGATCATGCTATTGAGCATGAGAAAGGAACTGAAGGAATTATGACGCGTTGTTGGACTAAACCAAAATGATAAGGCGCTGGACCATCATTTCCTATTACTCCTGAGGTCTTAAGGCTGCCAGATGAATTTAAAAGCCGTTTTAAGATTAAAACGGATCAGTCACGAGACGGTATCCTGTAGCAAGTCGCCGCTTAGATTGTTCAAGAACGTGTATTTGCTGAAAGAATCCGTTTTGGCCCACGGAAAACCATACAGTAGCGAAAGGTTAGATTTGTACAATCTTCTAACAAAGCAAGTTCTCACATCAGACATAAACGAAACGTTAACTGCGACGCAATTGGCCAAAATTTGTTCGAAGATTTTGACAGCAAACAATAGGTAAGGAGTATGGGTAACATACCGAGAAGGAAGCAGAAAACTTTTAAGTTTGATAGTGCATGCTAAACAGTTAATCCCGAGAATGAAGTTAAGTTGAAAGAAGGAAGAGGGTTGTTATAGAGGTTCATCGTAGCGACTACAACACGGCTAGATTTGCATTTAAAAACATATATAGGTAAATAAGAATTTGGCGTGATAACACGATCACTATTTGCCTCGCCTCAAAGGGCAAACGTTTTGCACCAGTTGGAGGGCATTAGTACAATAACTGAAACGTTCAGGAGTTCTGGAGAGCAACAAGTGCTGAACAAAGTTATTACAATTGACATTATGGCCTTGGGTCGTCAAAACCTTGACATGAGGACTTATGAAAGCTTTTCAATAGCGTTTTTGAAGACGCTGATTGATGAAATAGAGGATTATGGATGATATCAGATTGGCTTTTGACCATTTGTAGAAAACTTCCTTAAGGAACACATGCGGAAAAAAGGATAAAGGGCACTGGAAAGATATTGTAGAAACTACGATGACAAAAAATATTTTTTGGAAAGCTTGCTCAGCCGCCCAGAAACAAAAGCGGAGGTTACACCCATATTACCCAAAACTGTTTTGAAAGCTTTAGAAGAAATCATTTTTGGTAAAAAGACTATGGTATTTCCGGAAAATCTATGCCGTAAAAAGTAAGACGGAAATACGACCTCTGTTTGATAAAAATGCGTCTAATTTACAGGATGTAATGTGACGGACAGGTTTGTAGGAAAAACCAAAGATTTTTGTTTTAAAGCCTTTATGGAATTAGACAGTGATGTATTAGAAACCTTTTGCGATTTGGGAAAGCTTGATGTTTATCCTAAATCAATAACGATGACCATGCAGGAGAAATAGTCTGTTGCCTGTGCAAGAATAAGGAATATAGTTCTGTGGAATCTCTCTTATTGCACCTGTATTCCCATAAACAGGACGTTTAAGCGAGGCTTCCTCGTGTGTCATCTACAGTACTAATGATAAGACGGGCTCGATACGTGATAAGGATCTTCGGATCTATGTTTGCTAAAGTTTGCTGCGGTGGGGTTTACTAAGGATTGTAAAAATAACAGTCGGCCGTAATCAAGGGGTTTATCGCTCGGACCACGGCGACGGGCGGCTAGGGCTGGATAGTCCGATGCAATTTTCGGCAGAACCGTACGAGATACGAATAAGGTTGTAAGGACTTCTTGTCGTCTGTCACAGATTTTACAAACATGGTTTTACTGAATGTTAGATTTCGATTATTAATTGTAATGTCGCTTTATACAGCTATATTTCCTAAAACATCATAGAAGTACCTTTTCTCTTTATTTTTAAAATGGCTTGTTGCATTCTATCTTATACGATACGCTTTGCAATGTCATGGTTTTAAAAACAGCAAGTTTGGGCTAATATTTCTTAGTATCTGGGTTACTAATAACATCTTGCATAACATTTGCTGATGAATACCAATTCCAAACTAATCTTACTGGCCAAATATCTGATCGTGTGACACTTACATCAGTCGATTACGTTACCATATATATGGGTTCATTTGCAACAAGTTTGAAAAATATTGATAAGGGCAAAGCACAGAGAACAGAGAGCCTTATTAATCAAGGTGCAAAATCAATCGCATATAGAGAGGAAAGCAGGTATGGTGTGTTATACGAATCTAGAATAGGTAATGTAACAAATGTTATTTTTGCTGTGTTTGGATTCAAATAATTATTTCCAAAATAACGTTCCTGTAATATAATTACATTTTACTTGTGTATACTTAAAATAAATAGAATGAAATCCTTATTGCAGTTATTATATCGACTAAATTAAACTATACATGCGAGAGAACCATGAAACATTCAAGACTACTTCAGTTTTTCGGTTTGATTTTTGAATGCTGCAGGGTATGCATTTTCGGATCTTCGATCGAGGGGGCTATCTTATAGGTCCGTAGGTACCAATCCATCTTTGAGGAAAGTGATCGTCCAAAAATGTCCTTACAAGCGCATAGTTGGGGTTGGGGCACCGTCTTGTTGAAGAAAACGGCGTTATAAAGGGCCAATAGAACATTTTCCATCAGTTCCGGAATAACTTTCTCAAGGATTTCTAGGTACTGCAGCGTTGTAATACCTCCTTCATAAACTGTGGACTATGGGTCTTCCAAATATAAAACACGAGACCCCAACCCTAAAGCGTCCTTGCTGTACCCTTTCAAAAATTAAATAGTGACCTTTTGCGGGCAAATTTTATGTATTATGGCGATCGAAAATGCCCACACTTGAAAAATAAGATTCACCGGACAAGATAACGAATCTGCCAAAAAATTCATCAGTATGTATTTTTTGCAAAATTACCATTGGAAAAACAACCTTCGGCGCTCGGCATTGCCGGGGTGTAAGTGTTAAACTATGTGGAATTTATAAAGGTGATATTTATATCTTTTCAAATATTGTTTAAGCATAAAATTTGGATACACCAGTTGCTTGCTCTGTTTTCTTACAGGATGACGAAAGTGTGGGTTTTGCATGAACCAATTCGTTAATTTCTTTTTTTATCTCTATATGGTTTGGTGTATGCCTTAGGGCAGGGCTTGATAAATTATCCGTGCTCTTCTAAATTTGATTTAAGGCGAGCAAATAGGTTTGCGAAATGTTGCCGTGTCTCTGGATATCTAATATGAACAAAGGAACTGCTAAGATATTATTCCAACCATAGCGATCAAGATAAGTTACCTTTGTAAATATAATTCCAAACCCTCCTGGAGATTTTCATTAAATTGTATAAAACAAACCAACATATCGTACTTTTTATTATTTTCGTTAACAGCCATTATTTAAAACAATAAATTAAATACCGGTTAGTGAATAGTCGAATGCTCTATAGGAAATCCAATGGGAGATCATAGATTCTCAAACTTCCGCTTCCCTAATTATTTTAGGTAAAAACTCTACAGGAACTTTCCTTTAATTTTGAATTTTGAATTCTCTAACGGATGAAACTATTAAAAATATTTTATTCACAATTAGTTTGTAACATACCGCTTTTCTAACTCTTTAAATGTTGAAAACTGAATGATTCTACGGGTTTACTTTAAGCGGCCAGTAATAAGAAAAAAAGGAGACAGTAATGAGATGAGGCGGCCAGTAATAGACTACATTTCAATCTGTGGGGGAGCTACTATCGTTTTAAACTATTAATGACAAATTGATAACTTGCCAATTTTTATAAAGGTATGCTACCATTTTTTCTCACGTGCGTAGACGGCGAGTGAACGCAAGCAATATGTGGAAACAAACTACGCATTTTCTTTAATAAGAATAATAAGTGAATTATTGATAACAAGTAATGACAAAACCAATAGAAAAATAGTAAGCATAACATTTATGGCATCTCATTACAGTAAAAATCAAAAGTCGCATTGTCACGACCTTGAATATTAAACGAGAAGCACCGATGGATGTGTTCCAAAATTGTTTGATCTGAACTGTATAATGTTGCTTGTTCCTTAATTGTAAATAGAATGGTATACAAATCCCGGCAAAGTACCATTCCCCTGTCTCGAGAACTATAGTTCTCTCGACAGGAATGTGTAACGGGGGCTTTGGACAAAATCAAAATTTCGCGCTAAATTATACGAGATTAGATATTTATATATTATTTTTCTGGATAAAGAAACGGTTATTGTTTATTTTTATGTGAATGTAATTAATATTAAGATGAAAAGTTTGAGTTTATTTTAATAAGTTATCTATATGTTCAATGTGCATATATTTCAAACACGTGGAATTGCAAGTGCATTAATGCGTGGGAAGGAATGACGCTGTTATAATAATGATATTCAGTTCTTAAGTCAGTCACTGACAGTGAGCAAACAGGTAGTCGCTTACAGTGAACGAAGACAGAGAGTCGTTGTAAGAAAGCGAACAAAAAGGGTCGCACAAAAAAAATAAGCGATCAGAATCCGCAGTGTAAGCGACATTGTATAGTCACGCTGCCCTATAAAGTGTTAAAATTACAAATAAGAATTAAATAACGGTGATAGGGAAGAAGTAAAGTGAGTACAATAAGACAATCGACCCAATTGATAGATCGGTATATAAAGTGTAATAACTAAAAAACATTGATAATGAAAGTATGACTTTCCGTAGTTCGCTTGCAGTTTGTTGCGCTCGCCGTTTGTGATTAAGTTTGAATAATTAAGTAAAAACTGTATTGTGGAAACATATCGAACGATTATTTACTATAATCATTAATTGATGACAGAAAATTAGAAGCGTATTCAACTACACAAGGGTATAAGAAAAATAAGAAAAACAATAGAAACACGGTGCCAGGATGCCGGCAAGTGACCTCATCTGAAGAGCAATTTTTAACATATCTGAGGCTCCCTTTAGCGGACAAACAAAGGCCAGCATTACATTATCAGTTGCAACGGAAATAAGTAAGAACATTTTTGTTTGTGTTAATAAATAAAACTTTTTGTGTTTGATTTCTCGAAACTTCACATTTGATTATCTCAATTAAACGAACATTTGTTATATATTAGCTTTAAGAAGGTTATTGTAGATTTAGGTTTGATTATACAAATAATTGTAAATAACGCATTGATGCATTTTCGTTCAGATTTGGAATTTAATTAAATGAGTATAACGTTTGATTTACTTTTATTGCCAGAGATTATTAATATCACAAACTTACACAATTATTGAATATATAAATGTAGAATGAGATAAACTCAATAGGAATCCAAATCAACTAAATAAATCGAAATGAATATAATTTTGGCCAATGATAACAGAAATCGTTTCTTTATCTGAACTTGACTGGGCCGGTGCGACCAATTAAGAAAGGAGTTAGTAAACATAAAGCTTAAAATTCATTTACGCAAACCGAAATTGATTAGCAAGCAAAGTAAAAATTAACTAGTAAATGATATCTTTATAAATTGAACCCATTCAGTTTTAATA
The DNA here is from genome assembly GCA_036346205.1 of Vesta saturnalis. Taxonomy (NCBI): domain Eukaryota; kingdom Metazoa; phylum Arthropoda; class Insecta; order Coleoptera; family Lampyridae; genus Vesta; species Vesta saturnalis. The sequence continues at coordinate 662,727 of JARFJB010002411.1, read as the reverse complement.
AAACGAAATAAAAATTAATAATCTCGTGTATTAAATTTTCTTCAATAATGTTGATTTTATAAAAAGGCTTAAAAGATCTCAAATCTTATTCTTTGGAGCGGGTTAAACAAACGGGAGCAGTATTTAAGGGAACTACGCCCGTTGCAAATGGAATATTTTCCACCTCGGTATGTAGTATACTATTACAGCTTACGCTAATTTCAAAAATTGCAAAAATTGTGTACCATTCCTCACAGCATCAGGTAAAATGTTAAAATGACGCAACTTTTTAAACGTCAAACCATCTAAATAATAAATTTAAAAAAACGGTTAAAAAATGGAGTAGACTTAACCATCTAAAAACTTAATATTCGAAAGAAAGCGCAACTGGGCACGATCAAATAACGTACTCAACGATAAAGTATCTAAAACTCATAGAAAAACTCAACATCCTGAAACTATTCAATCATATTTGGATAGAAGGCAGATTCCCTAACGAATGGAAGTTATCTACAATTATACCGATACTCAAAAATAATATAACCATTAAATCAACTTCGAGCCTACGACGACGCATTTCACTTATAAGATGTTTATCAAAACTATTTGAGAAAATGGTAAGCACCAAACTATCATGGGTACTAGAGAAACAAAATTTGATAGATAACATCAAGTAAGCTTCCTAAAATATCATGCGACAATAGAGCAACTTGTGGTACTGGAAAATTCGATCCAAGATGCATTTGCAAACAGGAGCCACTTGGTAGGTGTACGTGTATCGAAAAACCTTCGATACTACAAACGAATTTGAAATACTGAGACGCCAATGGGGAACAATAGATCCTTCCAAGTAAAAGTAAATTGAGCCACGTCAAAAATATGCACCCAAGAAAACGGAATACCCCCAAGCTGCTCCATTGAGCGCAACACCGTTTATAGTGGCGATTAATAATATTGTAACCGGTATTGATAGAGAAGTTCAGTACCGCTTATATGCGGATGATTTGGTAATATTCTATTCACATCCAGATATTCAAAATATACAAAACAAACTGCAAAATGCTATGAACATAATAATTCACAACCCACAGAAGATAGGGTTTAAATTCTCAGAAAACAAACCCAAATCGATGCATTTTTGTCGTCTATGGACTCAACATGAAAACCCACATCTAAAAATACACAACATCCCGATACAATGCCAAAAATCTATTAAATTTCTTGGCGTTACATTAAATAGAAGGAACACATTGAGGAACTTATTAAAAAATGCACACTGGGCGCAAATATAATGAAATGCTTATCGACTATAAACTGGGGATGTTATAAGAACACATTAATAACATTTTATATGAGCAAAATACAAAGTAAGATCGACTACGGCAGTATAAGCTATGGATCTGCAAGCACATCTCGCCTGAACCAGCCAAACAGAATCCAATGCCAGTGCCTAAGATTAGCAACTGGGGCATATCGTACACGCTCACTATAATCAATGTGCTTTGGCACAGGGATAGTCACTTAAGCTGAGGAGATATCGACTGTAAGTCAACTACGCCACAAAAATACATGCAAAAGATTATCACCCCTGCTTCAAAATCTTTTACGAGAGCAACAATGAATTGTAGGACACTCGCCGAACAAAAACCAGGCCAGCACGAGTTAGATACAATGAAATACAGCAAAACCTTACCACAACAAGAACTATACCCATAGGGTATCCTGAACATCTACCATGGAACCACAAACCTCCAATTATACACACAGAAAAAAAGAGGAAAATAACATAGAAATTTCAAAACGTAAACACTATGCCAGAATACAACAATATCCAAATTACGCAAGCATATACACATGGGTCAAAAAAAAGCAAAGTTGGAGTAGGAAGCTCAATGATAGTAAGAGACAACATAAACTCCTCGAAATTACATCCTTAAGCTAGCGTATTTACAGCAGAAGCATATGCCATATGGCAAGCTTTACTATACTGAAATAAAGAAATCGTGATACTATGGACGCCAGCACACCTGAATATCAAAGGCAATGAATTAGCGGACAAATATATAAAATCTGCAGCAACAGAGACAGAAATAGTCCAAACACTGCTACTATACTCAGATGGCATACAGAAAAATAACAGAATATGTAAGACAACATGGGAAAACGAATGGTCTAGGTACACTGGACAATTAAGAGAAATCAAGACAACCGCGGGTGCTAGGAAGAACGCCACAGAGCTGAATCGTCAAGAGGATGTCATTTTGTGCCGTATTCGATTGGAACACACTAATATCACACATTCTTACATATTAGGGAAAACCGGAAAAAGACAACCAACATGTGATTTATGCAACACACCATTTACAATACGCCATATTATATGTGAATGCTTAGAACATCGTGAGGTGCGAGAAACAATTGGCTTTCCTATAGAGATGAAAAATATATTTATTAATGAACAAAACATACAACAATTACTGCAATTTTGCAAAGCAATTAATATCTTCACAAGAATATAGCAACGCAGGAAAGCTAATGGCCACTGCAGCCGATACTTCAGAAAAAAAAACGAATAATAATAATAATACTGCGCAAAGATTAGTAGATCAAAAACAAGTTATAATTAACAACAAAGAGACTAACTGATGGAGCAGTACAACTAATTAAAGAAGAAGTAGCAGATTCATTAGGTTAAACTAATAGGAAATCCCAGCAATATGCACAAAATATTACTAACCATCAACTTGAACAAGATATAATAACATATATAGAATCTAAACTCCCACTAATACATACACAAGTAACAGTACGTTAACATCAACCACCGAACACAGAAACCAATAATTTATTCTCAAGCTTACAAGAAATATAAGATAAATTTCAAAAATGTTCATGTATTGATATATTATGCAACGGTTACAGTTATCACACAAAATAAGCAGAGTACATACAATAAACAGCAAACGTAAGCCAATTGGCATCTCTAGGTGGCACAACAGAATTCAAAACAAAATAAATATTTTCCGAAAAGACATAGGAAGGCTCACAATTTCAAGAAGGCAACAGAAGTAAAATAGTAATGAAACACATCACAACGTTATGCAAAAACCAAATGAAACAGAAGTTTAAACACTTGACACATTCAAGCAAAAATTAGCAGTCTATTCAGATTAAAACTGATATAAGGAGTCAAATAAACAATTTTCAAACAATGAGAAGTTGTTTTCATAGAAACCTAAATAGACAAATCGAACAAACAGAAATGATACCACCAAGTAAAATGGACAATCCACAATTCTAAAAAAAACTTTGGTCTCAACGTAAAGTTCACAATGCTAGAGCAACACACAAGAAGAAAGTAATCATAAACACATACCTCAAAATTCAAACCATTCAGTAACAATAGATTAACTAAAAATACCATAAAAAAACCGCACAACTCAAAATCTACTGGAACAGATTCAGTTCAAAATGTTTTGTACAATATATCCAACATAACTCACGAAATTCTCACAAAACGTATAAATCGTATAATAGAATGCACTCTAGTTATGACAATTCTCTTCTCAAGGACTAACATATGTCAAACCTAAGAACAACAACACAAATAACCCATCAAACCACAGACCTATTGTTTGCTCACCGACCATACACAAAATCGTAACAGCTTTAATATCCAGAAACACCTAACATCCAACAATATCCTCACCGAGGAACAAAAGGGTTGTAGAAAACAAGGCCAAGGCTGCAAAAAACAATTAATAATAGACAGCATTATAACAAAACAAGCACATACACCTGAAAACATGGTTCATAGCCTACAAAAAAGTTTTTGCCTCTGTTCTCCGTAGTTGGTTAGTAGGAATCCTAGAAATTTACAAAATGGATGTAAAACATTCATTTTTTTAAATATTACAATGAAAAAATGGAGAAAAAAAATTCATCTAACAGCAAATAATGAAACGAACAACATCAATATCAACTCAGAAATTTTCAAAGGGGACTCACCCAGTACTCTATGGTTTTGCCTCAGTGTAAATCCTCTGTCAAATTTACTTAATAGTAGTACATACGGATACAAAATCTAAAACAACTTGACTACAACAATACTCAATCATATCATGCATATGGATGACATCAAAATATATGAATAACAACAAGAAATTATAGAAAATATGTATTGTAAGGACACATTCAAACAAACCATTGTATAAAATGTAACCAAACAAAAGAAACAATACAACACATGTTGGCGGGTGTCGAATACTAGCAGCAAAAACCACACTCCTTTTTTTATCTATAGCATTCCCGAACAGGATAAGATTTGCCTAACGTCCTAAAGCACTCAGGAACACTGGGAGGGTATTGGGATATGGTTAGGTTTGCCGAGAAATGTTTATGAATGGCTACCTTAAATTGACTTGAGTCAAAGTTTGGAGGAAAACAGCAACCGTGTAGTGCATTCCACAATTTGGTCGCCGTATGGAAAAATTCAGATTGCGTCTGTTTAGTGTGACGAGATGGAATTTTGAGTGTGTAATTATGGAGTGAATGGGCAAACCGAGTGTTCCTAGCGAAGATGGCCTCCGAAGGTATTAAGGAGTGTTTTTCGTAGGTACACTTGCCATGGTAATAGCGATAAAACAAGGAAAGAACCAAAACCGTTCTTCTATGCTCAAGAGATTGTTGGTCAGAAGTCCCAGAGATGTGTCATTTATACGCCTTATCGCTCTTTTTTGGATGCGGTTTACCATATCAAGAGCGTATTGGGGAGCACTGGACCCAGAGGTGAGAATTGTATTCCAGATGAGGTCGAATTTGAGCCAAAAGGAGTAGTTGCGATGTGAAGTAATGTTTAGATCTACATAGAAAGCCCAGTTTACGGGCAGATGTTTTGCTGGCTGACAAAAGGTCGTCAACCTATGAAAGGTTAGCTGATACGGACATCCCTTACATAGAAATAGAGTTTGAAAACAAGTGTTAAGCCATTCATATTTGCAGCAGGAAATAATCGTCTTTCTTGGCTAGATTATTCCTTCCACATTCAAGGACACGTTCTAGGTCACTGTTCATTGAGGCCGCCATTTTTACCTTAACGTCCTGACTAGACTTATTGTTGTGGGAAAACTGAGAAGAACTACAATGTAGAGTGTTACCGCCTACAAAGCAATGGATCAGGTTAGTTCTTGAGGAAATGAGGAAGTGTGGGAGCTATCACTGATCCTTAGGGTACTCGCGCGTTAATAGTAGTTTCTTTCGAAAAGAAGCCACCGACGACAACGCGTATATGTCTGTTGTCAAGAAAGCTGGATATCCAATTGATGAGTGTATCGGATAAGCCGAGCGAAGTGAGATTGGACAAACCTGGTCAAAAGCCTTCGAAATATCTAAAGCTACTTCGACTGTTTCACCGAACCTCTCTAATGTGTTACTCCAAACTTGGGTAACACATGAAACAAGATCACCCGCTGAACGACTCTGTATGAACCCATACTGGTGGTCATTTAGGAGTTTATTGGACTCGAGGAACGAATGTAGTTGGTGGTTGATGGCTTTTTCCAAGATTTTCGACAGAACGGAAGTGATAGTTATTGGCCAATAGTTTGAGGGATCGGTTTTCTCGCCCTATTCAGGAATAGTTGGAAATTTACCAACTTCCACGATGAGGGAAAGTCACCACATGATATGGATATCGGAAAGAGTTTGGATAACAGAGGTACTAGCTCGGGGTAGCGTTTGTCAAAGCAAGATGAGATTTTCAATTGATTTTTATGAAATTCTCTTGAATCCACCTTAAAAAGTGACATCACCAAAGTTATTTTTGCTAAATTCAAATTGGCACCAAAAGTTATGTAACAATTTTTGTTGAATTTAGCATACATTTTACTGTAAGTAGTGCCTCTATATTTTGCTTTCAAACCAAAATAAGTGACGGTTCGTTATCTTTTATATATTCGGAATTGAATGTTAATTAATCTTAATACAAACATTAATTTATACTTGGCTGTAAGATGCATTTAATTCTTTTGAATGTTAACTTGCAAACTCGTTTTAAACTTGAATATATGATTTATGTTGTATTTCTACAAAATGGTTGAAGGTATTTACAATTTTTAATTTTTAAATATTTGAATTCCTGTTACGAGATACATGTTCATTCATGAATATTGTTTACTAATTTAATCAATAATGAAATAATGCTGAATTAAGACTAACAAAGATAAAGAAAATGTAACCAATAAAAATGTTTCAACTCAAAAGAGAGGATAAATGTCAAAAGTTTCTACTAATAGTCTAGATGATCAAGAGGTGGTTTAAGATTGCCGACAGAGAGAGTAAAAAAGCCGCTGGCAAATTATCTGCCATAATGCTTTCCCATATATGTAAATAAATAACTTCAAAGCCCACAATACCTGAATTTTAGTCATATCGAATTTTAAATACGATAAACCACCATTTTTGATCCGCATTTTGATTTTTTTAGTTTTGACACTTTTAATGATTTACACTTAGCGATCTTCAAAACCCCCAATACCCGACTTTAAAAAAAAACCGTTAATAAATTAAATAAACACGATAAACCTCCATTTTTAATTCGCCATTTTAAATTTTTTTATTTTGACAAATGATTTATTCTTAGGGATCATAAAAACTCCAATGCTCAACTTTCAAAAAAATCGGTTGATAAATAAGAAAATGCACAATTTTGCACCCTAAAAACTGTGAGCCACTAGTTATTATATATTTTTCTATTTTGAAATTATATAAAAACGTGTTAGTTTGTTTTTTAATTATGTAACTTTTTAAAATTTGAACCAATGACTTTTTCCTCTGATCCCCTAAACCCGCCAATCGTTGGATTTGCTCATTAACGAATTTGACATGACTCTATGGCAAAGAATGTTTGTACCAAATTTCATATCTACAGCTTTAATGGGCAAATAATATCCCGCACACACACACACACACACACGCACGCACGCACGCACGCACAGGAACGCACGTACGCACGCACGCACGCACGCACCCACACACGCACGCTCGCACACACGCACACACGCACGCACGCACGCACCCACGCACGCACGCAGGAACGCACACACAAAGACTCTAAATTTTTATTTTCTAAAAATAGCTTTTTTATCGATAACTATAATGATTCAAAGATATCGCGTACACTCATACACAGACACACAATCAGACACGAAATTGTTTTTTCTAAAAATTTGTTTTTCATTTCGTTTAGACCACAAGACCTCAAGATATGTAAAAAAAGGTGTAAATTAAAACCGATTGCATAGCTTCCTCTTCATACGTACATATACGAGAAAGCAATAAGAGAATCTACGCAAGACTAGTTGAAAAAGGTGAGCTTCTAGCCAGAGAGACAGCAGGGTTGCGATCCTTGTCGTCGCCATTTGGGAAGCCGCACGTCTACCAACACGACTGGTCTTCCATCTATCCACGCACCCTTTGTGATTGGTCACCGCCTTGGGGTTTGGGATTTTTATTGAAGTTTCTCTCCTTGGTTCAGATATTTAGGCCAGAGTCCCTTGACCTGCTAAGACGGTACCCGGTTTATCGTCGCACTCTTGTCAAAGCATAGGTTGCTACGGCATCGTTCGTTCCCGTGCAATGATATGATCGACATCCAGTCTAGATCCGGTACGTACAAAATGAAGATCTTGGTTGTCAATAGAACATCTGACAACCCTGTGGGATGAATTACTTCCGTGGTAGATCCAAGTCATCCACCGTACTCGAGGGTAAAGAAATGAAGTAGTTGGCCTTGACATCTGCCATAACAGAGTCCAGATGCTGCGTTGAAGAACATGTAGCAACGGAGCTTCTACAAGAAAAGAAGTAAGGTGTGATCTCCACAGATCAACAGAACTTAGGATTATGTAAGTTGCCAGGGTTGTCCTAACAAAACTTTGGATCAGACGCGGATAGATATGCAACACCATATTCCTTTTGATGCTTCTAGAGCCTGTTTTACCAGCAATGAGCACTTGTACTTTGGTATTGGGCTAAAAATCCCATACAGTCACTTAAATAAATCATCATCCACTCCTTCCCTATCCACCACCTGTGGTTGCGACTGGTAGGTGGTTCACTTTCCCGGGAGTTTTACGTTGCCTGCTTTTCTATAGTTATCATTTTTCTTTGTTTATTTCATTGGACATAGGATTGTATAACTTTGGCAAACATAATAAATTAAGCAAAATATGACCGCTTAAAATGATTAGTAATCAAGTATGATATCGATATTTCCCTGTTTTGGTAAAGTTTTATTGTGTCTTTCTGAATAATGTTACATCACCATATTCATATTCGTTATGTACAAATTTTTTATGGGTGCCCATGTTGAAGTTGGGTATCTAAGAGTTCATATTTCGAAATTAAGAGTTGGGTTAACGTAAGAAGGCTATAAAATGGTCCTATTAAAAAGCTTAAAGCCTTTGATGTGTTAGTGGACTTTCAAGTAAGCTATTTGGAGGTCAACTTTCAGATTACCTTAAATAATTTTGGTAAAATAACCAAACAACATATATTTGTTACTATTTTTAATCAAAGCAGAAAAATAACATTCAAAAAGACGGCAGCTGCAATTTCTGTTAAACTGTAAAGGTTTTGAAAGAATTCATGTATTACACGATATTCTCATCCACGTGCATTCGGATTTGTTTAATCAAGAAAAGTTTCTCATAAGTGTTGTTGAGTTAAAGGCTAAATTTGTACGATCAAGAGATACCTTTAGCCTAATGCGGAACTCGCTTCAAATTACAAGACGCGAATTATAGACGCTAGTTTACTTGTGAGACGTAAGCGAATCAATCCAACTACTCTAATTGCGCACGCTAAAGCTTTAGAAACAACAGCCGCAAAATACCCTGTTACAAGGACCGACGTAAAAGTGTTAACTATACCTGCGGCATACTGCGAAAATCATTGGATAATGTTTTCCTGGGTCAGTTACCTAAACGATGCATCGTAGGCTTTGTAGAAAAATAAAGCCTTCAACGGTGACTACCCCTCAAATCCGTTCAATTTTCATCACTGCAATATTAACTACATGTCGTTATATTGACGGGCAACAAATTCCTTCGAAGGCCTTACAACCAGACTTTGCAGCTAATGGTTTATACGTAAGAGCGTACCACATCTTATTCTCTGGTACAGGTATTCATTTTTTGAATGAAGGTAACGATATATCGAGAAGTGATTACCCCAAACTTCACGTTAAGGGCGGTGAAAAACAACAGTTTTTATGGTTTCTTAACAAACCAACAGTAAACCTAAAAGACTGGTTGGCCGTCGATTAAACAGTTGAAAAATGAAGAAAAAGCATATAGCTGCTTAAACCATAACATCACTGAGCCTATGTGTGCACTGGAAAACGCATTACTACTGCAAGACTGGACGCATACCAATTCCAAAGATGTATGCGGCACAAGTGTTGAGATGCTTGAAATTGATCCCCAGCCACAAGAAGAATGTCTTTCGGCTTGTATGTGCTTCTAATCAACTACCGAGACACGCATCGACCGTGTGCAATTATCGTAAACACAGATCCTGCAAACAAACCAGGTCAGCATTGGACCGCTATCTACATTGACGAGAATGGTAATGGAGAGCATTGTGATTCCTTTGGACGAGCGCTAGGATATCATTTACGTTTCCTAAAGAAGAATTCCAGATGCTTCGTATACAATAAAACAAAACTACAAGACTATCATTCGGATGTGTGCGGACTTTATACCTTAATGTTTCTATATTTTAGATTACATAATTTACCTATGTTTGATTTTGTAAACTATTTTAGTACATGTTTAATTATAAACGATGAGATAATCTGGCTATTATTTAACGCCTGTTACCCAACCATGCTATTCTGATAAAAGAGATTTTTAGTGCTTTAATTGTATTAATCAAGAGCCCTGCAATAACAAAAATAACCCATTGTTTTTTATTTTAATTCAGCATGTGTGTTTTTAAAAATCGTGTTATAAAATTTATGATTTAGTGTTTTTTAAAAAGAAATTATGTTAACCATTTATATTGGTAATCAATTTTAGACTATTATATTTAACAAAGTTATATAATTACACGGTAAGTAGCTAAAGTAAGCATGTAACTTTCCAAACTCTTAATATGGTTTTTTATAAGACGATTTGTGTGTCCGTATGTACAATATGAATATTTTTTTCAAACCGATTTATTTTAAGAGAAAGGTAAATACGAATTGCCGAAAGTGCGATAAGGATAATAAGATTGTTTGTATATTTTACACTCTAATTATAGGGGAAATCGATAGATAGCTTTACACAACCTAGAAAGCTGTTTTTTAGTTTGATATGCAGCACAAAAGCAGTGACTATCACTCGTGAAGCAGTGCCTCAAAACGTTCTGTAAGTACAGAACTGGTAAGTGTGGTGTTAACCTTCTACTTATTTACAGATTTTTTAATTACAGTTATAAAACACATCTAAGCACTAAGTTTCTTTAAAAAATATTAAGGCGTACAACATTTTAACGGTCGGATGGATATTAAACATATTTCAATGCAGGTAAACTATGTTTTAATATTCGCTTTAGAAGACAATATTGCTGTTATGTAATTAATTAACTTAATAAAAATTTGTTTCATTAGACCCGAATGTCAGTAATTTTTTATAGTTCACTGAGGATTTTTAATTATGACATTTAAAATAAAATTAAGTGTTCTATAATTAAATTTTACTGTCATTCAAATTCCCTCACGCAAGATCAGTCCTTAACACAGCTGCTATTTTACATCATTATTAGAAAATACGTTTTCTCGTATAGCATTTGAGCATTTTAAAGCAACAGGATCGATAATAATATCTTACTATTTATGCAATTTCCAACATTGTATGCGTGTGCAACCTCCAGGGGCACTGTTCTTAATATAGCCAGAAGGACCTTAATACCATCAAAAATAACCCTAAGACCAACCCTAAGTCCAAGTCCACCCCCAGCCCTAGGTTCAACCCTAAGACTTATACCTAGACCAGCCCCCAGCCCTAAATACAGCTCTAAGCCAAGCCAAGACCAGCCCTCACCCCCTAAATACAGTCGTCACGTTAGCAACCACAAAAAAAAGTCCTAGCTGTCAAAAAGTCGTTAATACAACCATAAGGTTTGAAAAATGACCCCAAAAGAAATAATAAAAATAATGGTAATAAATACGGTCTCACACGTGGGTGTGTAAAAAAATAATTAGGGTTGAAAAGGGCCTTCGAGAAGAAAGGGTTGAAAACACGTTCTCACACGTGGATGTGTAAAAATAGGGGTGAAAAAATACGTCCTACACGTAAGCGAGTAAAAATAAGGGTGGAAAATGCGGTCTCCCACGTAGCAGACCCTGGGAAATTCACAAGGTCAAATGACATCAAAAAGTAAAAGGTGAGGTTCCCGTTTACTACTAACGCATTTTGTGTGGCCAATTTTAAGCAATTGTCAAAGTTGAAATCTGATCTCTTACGCATATCAAATTTAACTAAAATTTGTTTTAATCAACAATTAATTTGTAATTATTTTACTTACCTAGAGCACTCGATGAAAATGATATGGCAAAGTATACATTTTAAAAACACAAGGTTGCTTGTTAACAAAATTGTATCATCTGCGTATCCTACATTATTTGTTGTTTCAAGACATCTTGAAAAATGGCTTCGCTGTACATGTTAAATAGGAGTGGAGACAGAATTCATCACTGTCTCACTCTTCTATTTATCTCGATTTCTTCAATCATTTCTCTTTTCACTTTTACGTTGTCAGCCTATCCTAAGAAGGTTCTTCCCACATCACTCATGTTCAGGTTCTTCCTCGAGGAGCTGTTGTAATTTTCGGTCTCATCCTATCGAATGCCTTCTGAAGTCGATGAAGCATGCAGACACACCTTGATTCATGTCTTAGCAATGTTAACAAAGCGCATTGGCCGCAAAGAGAGCTTCCCTTGTTCCAATGCCTGCCCAGAAAGCAAATTTAGTGCTACTTATACCTTCTTCTAGTTTTTTTTATATATTCTCTCTTCTTAGATAATTGGGAATCTGTACATTGTTTAAGGAATATTCCAGTGTCATAAATATTATTGAGATAATATTAATAATATATATATATATATATATATATATATATATATATATATGTAAATGTTGCTATTTTTTTGGTACTAATAGTCAGATCTCACAATAATTATACTTTCTTTGGCATGTATTTCAACCTCGGATGAGATCCTCTTCGTGCCCTTTTTATTAAATCCAAATTGAAAAAATTGCCAATTAACTAAAATGGCATTATATACATACCAACTACATTAAATTTTGCAAAATTTGATTATAATTAATCTAATGGTAAATGTTCCAAACCCTTTCTACTATTACATACATTATTGCTGTTAATTTTGATGTGCATCATTTCTAGAGGTAAACGTTTTTAAATATTTTTTTGAATATCTAATATTTGTGTTATTATAATCAAATAAATGTTTATTCTCAATCGAATGTTTTGCTAAAGCGGTACTTTTTGGTTTAACTTTTACGTCCGATTTATGTAGCGTTATGCGATTTTTAGAGGATACACAGAAGGCGCTATGTAAATTTTATTACAATCACCACAAGCAATTTTGTAAATAGTGTTTGTTTTTTCATCGTAAGGACACTTAGACTTTAACTTCGGAATAAAAATGATCCTTTATTTTGGAATTCAGAAACTGGTAGTAAATTAAATTTTGATTATGATTTACAAATCAAAGATTTTTTTGTTAGTAAAAGCAATTGAAAGAAACTTATAATTTTGATTTAAATTATTTCCGGTTTGAAAATTATTATAAAATTGGGGAACTCTTTTTTGAACGATTTCTAAATTACAGGTTGAGGATAATTATTTTTTTGAAAATTCAATAAAATTTTAGCAATATGTTCTCTTCTAATTTCGGGACCTGAAATTTTTAGCATTTGTCAACAATTCAATATTTACCTTTAATTTAGATTTTAACGGGTGATTTGAATGAAAATTAAGATATCTCCAACTATGAGTTAGTTTATGATATCAACCAATTTTTACTGAACTTTATCTCTTATAATAATAGTATCTAAAAAAGAAATTTTGCTTTTTTTTCAATTTCTATTGTGAAATTTTATTTTGAATGAAACCTGTTAGAAATGTTTTATGTTTCTTTTATTTTTAGTTCTTCTGAAGTCATAACTGTATCGTCCACATACCTAAAATAAAGTGACGGTGAAAAACTTAATTCTGTAAAATCTTCCAAAAATTCCATCACTGTATTTGCAGACGTAGCTGATATCGGAGACCTCATAGCTCATCCAAAAGTTTGTTTATAATAATCTTTCTTAAATTTAAGTGCTTAAACAGAAATTTACACCTTCAAAAAGCTTATTTCTTTTAGACTTGTAAAATTCTTTATTTTTTTCCATTTTTCCTCTGAAATTTGAATCACCAAATCTGTAGGAATATTTGTATATAATGAGCACACATCTAATGAAATTAGTATGTGTCCATCTTTTATGTTAACGTTTTTAATTTTCTCTTTAAATTCTATAGAGTTTTTATCGAAAAAGGTTTCTTTCCAAGAATGTTTGTTATAATGTTTGACAGAAATGTTGATAAACAATATGTGGGAGAATATTAACATATGAAACTATAGGTCTAAATGATATATTATCTTTGTGAATTTTAGGAAAAAAGTAAATTTTAGCAATTTCCGAATATTTTTAAATTCTTTTTTAGATATGTTATCTTCATTAAACCAATGTGAAAATAAAAAATTATTATTATTAATCATATTCGTTGTTGAATTTTTATTAATTTTGTGTAAATTGATGAATATGATAGTTCCCTTTCTGCTTTAAAATCATATCTCTTTCTTACATCAAACCCTCTTGTTTATAAAACTTCCGTTCTTTCGCCTTTACGTCTTTCCGACCATTGTCTAATAAAAATCATTTCTACTGTACCTAATTCCACTGCTGTTCGTAAAACCGATAGAACCTTGAGGTGTTTTAAGTCAGCTCGATGGAGTGATTTACGGGATTTCTTTGCAACCTTTCCATGGCGTGAATATTGTTTTAAGTCGTCCTCTTCTTCGGACATCGCTCTTTCAGTATCTGAAGTCATCCTCATTGGAATGGAGTTATACATTCCGAAAAAACAGTACCGTGTAGGTCATTCACGTTCCCAACCCTGGTTCAATAAGGCTTGTTCTGATGCAATATCTTTAAAAAATAAATGTTACATTAAATGGAAATCTAATAAATCGGTTGACAGTCATATAGAATACGTTGGTGCTAGAAATATCTGCAAAAGTGTCATCAGTACAACTAAAAAGTTGTTCGAACAACGAAAATGCAATGAACTAGCTACATCTCCTTTAGGCAGTCGTAAATTTTGGTCTTTAGCAAAAGCCATTGGTAAAAACTTTCGAACATCTTCATTTCCCCCCCTGACATCTATTGACGGATCGGTAGTTGCTGATTCTGTTGACAAAGCCAACGTTTTTGTGGATATGTTTGCATCAAACTCGTGTCTCAATGATTCTGGAAAGGTTGTGCCCCTAGTCAACTCTTCTTCATACGTTATGAAACTAATTCATTTTCGGTACAAACTCTTGGAATAGATCATCAGTAGGCTTGATCTCAATAAGGCGACTGGCCCAGACGGTATCCCAGCTATTGTCTTAAAGAAATGTTCCCCCGAACTAGTACCAGTCCTATCTAAGCTCTATACGATCTCTATATCTTCTGGGGAATTCCCTTCATCATGGAAGTTAGCAAATGTTCAACCTCTTCCCAAAAAAGGTGATAAGACCGATCCCTCAAATTACAGACCAATTGCCATCACCTCCATTTTGTCTAAAATCATGGAAAAAGCCATCAATCAGCAAATGCTCACGTTCCTTGAAACTAACAAACTCCTTAGTGACCACCAATATGGGTTTAGGCAAAGTCGTTCAACAGGCGATCTTTTTTCATATATGACCCAAGTTTGAAACAATACAGTAGAGCAGTCCGGTGAAACAGTTGTAGTCGCTTTAGATATCTCAAAGGCATTTGACCAAGTTTGGCATAAGTGTTTACTTCCCAAACTCACCTCGTTTGGGTTAAATGATACGCTCATTTTTTCTAGTTTCCTTGATAAAAGACGAATACGTGTCCTAGTTGATGGCTTTTTTTCAAAAGAAGTTAGCATTAACGCGGGCGTACCACAGGGATCCGTTATAGCGCCTACACTTTTTCTGCTGTACATAAAGGAACTTATTTCTTCAACAACTAACCCCATCCATTGCTTTGCTGACGATAGAACTCTTCACTGTAGTTTATCTCAGTCTACTCATAGTGATAATCCACCTTCTATGTCAAATCAAGAAATTAAAGCTGAAATGGCAAATTCAATCAACAAAGACATTCAACGTATTCTCGAATGGGGAAGTAATAATCTAGTTAAATTTAATGCTAACAAAACTCAGTGTTGCCTTATGTCCGCCAAAAAAGATCGATCATTTCCTGTTATAAGTATGAATGGCTCAGTTCTTAAGTTTTCAGACCCTATTACTCTATTGGGTATGACTGTATCTTCAAATCTCTTCTGTCAGCTACCAAAACAGCTGCTCGTAAAATAGGCTTTTTGTACAGATCTAAGCAGTACTTTACCTCTCGACAACTCCTTCTGCTGTATAAGGCCCAAATTCGGCCTCATCTGGAATATAATTCTCACCTTTGGGTTAGTGCTCCCCAATACGCTCTCTGTATCGTTGATCGTATTCAAAAGAGAGCAATGAGGTTTATAAATGACCCGTCCTTAACTTCTCACATACAGTCCCTTGAGCATAGAAGGATGGTTTCAGTTCTTTCTTTGTATTATCGTTATTACAACGGCTATTGTGCTGGTGAATTACATTCTTTGATACCATTTCCGGCTATCTTTGCGAGAAACACTCGGTTCGCTCATTCACATCATCAGTATGCAGTACAAATCTCCACTTGTCGTACCAAACGGGCGCAATCCACATTTTTCTACACGTCTTCTAAACTCTGGAATGATCTCCCTAGTTCCTGTTTTCCTCTCACTTATGATATGAGAAAATTTAAGGTAGCTGTTCATAGGCATCTATTGGCAATTCATTATCCCTCTATCCATCCTCCTAAGTGTTCCTGAGTGCTTTAGCACGATAGGCCTTATTTAGCCTGTTCAGGTCCACAATCATAAAATATATATATATATATATATATATATATATATATATATATATATATATATATATATATATATATATATATATATATATATATATATATATATATATATATATATATATTCCTTTTATTTAAAACTACTGTAATTTGTCCTTGATCAGCTTTTAAAACAACCAAGTCACTATTTTCTAATAAATACTTCTTAGTTTTAAGATAAATCATTCTATAAAAATCGTTTCTTCTTTCTGCACGTATAGATGCTTTATAATTTAAAACAGTATTTATGTCTTTTATTAATAGTTGTCTAATATGAGATTTCCTTTCTGGATGTTCATTTTTAATTTGTTGTTCTATATTCTTTATAACCTTTAACATATCTGTCTTATTTTTTTCTGTTGATTGATAATTACAATTTTTCCTAGACTTATACAATATAAAATATCTTTTGTAATTTCTTTATCACTATACTTTTTATCCAATTTTCATTTAACCTAAACTTAAATTCGTATTCATTTCTCAATTTTACAATCTTCTTTAAATTTCCTAATTTTCTTTTATTAAAAGTATTATCAAACCGTTTGTTTTGATCTAAAATAAAATTTCTAAAAATGGTTTAGTTTGTTTCGTTTTTAAAATGGAAATATTACAATCATTATTTTTTCTTAGGTATTTAAATTTTCTCTTAAGTACACCATAACCATGAATATTAAAAACTTCTTTGTAGGATATCATCATAACTAAACCATACAAATTATTATAAAAAATACCAATTTCTGACTGTTCTGGTGCTGGATTAATTAACACCTTAATAAATAAATTATCCGTGGAGTTGCATATACCAGGGTACAAATATTGCGGTCGGGTATCCGTTTACGAGAACGATTATCTCGCGGTGACAAAAGTATTAACGAACTGGACGAAGCGTGTAAAGAACACGATATTGCATAATCGCAGTCAAACGATCTAAGGCATCGCCACGTAGCTGATCAGGCTTTGCAACAAAAAGCTTGAAATAGATTTCGTTTTTCAAACGCTACCTGTGGAGAAAGAGCAGCTATATTAACCATAGCCGGTATAATGAAAGAAAAAAGAGCAATGGGAATGAGAAGTAAATCACGACGTAGGAAGCGTTCTCACAGAAACAGACCAATTTCAATCAACAAAGCAGTGCTTCTAGCGCGACGTCGTGTTCGTGGTAAACTTCGGCCATTGTTAAAATCTACGGTAAACGTTTTAAAACATAAAAAAATCTTAACACCGAAGAGAAGAATACAATGCAATACCAAAACGTGATCGATTCATACCTCTTATTCCCCTATTTGCAGCATTAGGAGCATTAGGATCTTTGGGTGGAAGTGCAGATGCAGTTGCGAAAGCGGTCACTGACGCAAAAACTGCGTCAAAAACGTTAGAAGAAACCAAACGACACAATCAAGCAGTGGAAGCCGCTACCTTAGGATAAGGCTCTTATATAAAACCATATAAGCGAGGTTTAGGCCTATGTCTACAACCGTATTCAAAAAACTCCCACTGAAGCTACCACGTCACGCCTTAAGCAACGTAGAGTTATCAATATTTGTTCAGAATTAAAAAATACCCTATTTTAGAGGGATATACATTCCAGGTAAATTACCTACATGAATCTATACGGATGAATGTAGTATCGTGAATCTGGATGAACAAAATAACATGGGAACACACTGGACGGCTTACATCAAGCGTAGTGGACATAGTACATATTTTGATAGCATAGGACATATTAAACCACCATTAGAATTAATTCACTATTTTAAAAGTGTTGGTAGCAGAAACACGACTGACTATAACTATACCTAGGTTCAAAACTCTAATAGATACAATTGCGGTCATGTAGCCTTTAGATTTTTATATGACGGTTCGTCTTGATTCTCAGCAGTTGTTGCTTGATTGTAATGTAGTACAGATTTACATTTACCGATGCAAGCAGTATTTTTCAATCCAACTTTAACCCACCGATTTATCTTGATAATGAGTCGGAATATGTAACGGGGTTAACTAGTTTTTAATCTTTCAATACTGGACAAAACGTTACTTCCAAGAATAACCAACTGATACTTGAAGGAACTAGAATTACAATACCGCCAGAATCATACGAAATTGCGGATGTGAATAAACATATAAATGATGCAGTGAAGGGTTCGAATAATTTTTTTTTTATTTACAGGCGAACAATAACACTATGAAAGCATTTATTTATCGAATGTATAATAGCAAGTGGAGGTTTTAAAAATGGGGATTTCAACCACAACACTGAAAATAGTAGACCAAGACGGAGACCTCATCAATTTCAACGGTGAAGTCATAACGATAAGATTGCATTTGAAGAAAAGATGGTGACGCGGTATAACACATGTGCGTGTAACCATAACAAGGTGAACTATAAAAGATCGAAGTATGGAAGTGTGAGAGTCAGTAAGCGGTCAAACCTCAATGCATTGACAGCGCAGAATAGACCATACTTGCGAAGCCTTAGTTTCATAGTAATAGAATGAGTATATTAAACGTAACCGAAAAAGTTGTTGTTGATAATGCCACAGTAAATTCAACTCGACACCCATCAACCATGTACTACGAGATTTGGGAACAATGATGAAATCAGGATACCCATTCAGGAAGACATGTGCACTTTACCATTAGAAAGTTATGTCTATGTAGAGGGAAGATTGCTGAGGGAGGATGGTATCATCCCTAACACCGCGCGGTTTGTTAATAATGGCATTGCGTTTTTATTCACTGAAATTAGATACGAAATGAATGGAATAGTGGTAAATCCCGTGACGAGGGTTGAACTAACGTCTATAATGAAAGGATTGGTATCATTGACACCCAACGACCTAGCTCGTCATGAAAACGCAGGTTGGTTTTCTACCTCAAATAGCATGCTAACAAATTCGTTAGGGTATTTTAATGTTTGTATTTTACGAATGCTAAAAGTTAACGTTGATAAAGTATATTGGAAACTTCCGCACATCATTCCAGCATAAGCGGAGAAATTGGCGTTAACGAAGTACATTGATAAAATTGTGAATACTCCAGTAGCATTTAGAAGTTGAGAAACACACATATATTCAGCAGTTCCCACAACAGATAAACATACATGGACAATCAAAACATCGACTAGTACAGAAACACCTAGATACATTATTATCGGATTTCAAACGGGGCGAAAAAATAACGTCCCTCAAGATATGAGCAGATTCGGTAAATGTGTACTAAAGAATATTAGGGTGTTCTTTAACAAGGATCGTTATCCGTATGACAATTTAAACATGAATTACGATAATAATTGCTTTGCCACATTGTAGGAAATATTTGCTACATTCCAAATATCCTATTATCAAAGAGATGGTCAACCATTACTCACACCTAATCAATTTACGACAGTCGCGCAATAGATAGTGGATGACTGTTCGAATCAAAAGAGACATTACACTCTAAATCAGTAGTATTTCGGGTAGAATTCGAAACAGCAGTCAACATACCCGCGAATACGACAGCATACTGTGTTATACTCCACGATCGCTTAGTTACGTATAACGCGTTAACCAAAGCAGTAACACAGCTGTAATACGATGCCCGTCCTAGTCGACGGACAAGGCTTTAAACTTTCAAAAGCTTTTATACCGAAAGAAATCGCAATTTTTAATGGAACACAAGTAGCCCACTACATGTTTAAATTACCGTATCCTTGGCATACGTTATATGAGGAGAGTAGCCTCCAAGCTACTTGGTGAATTCATAATCAACATATGTATAAAATAGGAAGAGGGGCATACACCACCACACCAATTTCGCAGAGTTCTCAGTCGCTTGATTCAACCTACAGGTTCTGTCTAGGTCAAAGATAGAGAGAAAGCGGATTACATCAGGAAATTTGTTACACAACCCGTTATAAATCTTGAGGAACATCCTACTCTTCCTGCTTTGCAACCAGTTTGTTATTATAATTGTAAATCATTATGTTACTGCGCTCTGTCTAATGTATACCATCTGTACGATACTTATCCAATGCATTGCACATTTTTTAAATAAAAATAGTGAATATATATTTTTTGTTTCTCTTTTATATATCACAATACAATATATATATATATATATATATATATATATATATATATATATATATATATATATATATATATATATATATATATATATATATATATATATATATATATATATATATATATATATATATATATATATATATATATTCATAGCCTCATTATAGAGATAACATATACACTTCTAAAACTAACAAGTTTCCATACCCAAACTATTAGTTACTAACTGGAACATACAAATTCATTGGCCTAGAAACCTCCAGTAGACCACTCAAAGGATCGATGTTCTCCAATTCCGGAGTTCGCCAATGCCCCCACGCCAATGTTGTACATGTGCCACGCAATCGATCCGTTTGTCATCCTGGGACCGAAAGGCGATTTTGTTTTACATCTCAGTGTATGTATCATGAAAAGTTGATCTAAACACGAACATTGTACACATTACTGTTTTATCAGACAGATTTGTAGTCTGCCTCTGTCAGCACTATTTGAATAACGATTTTCTTAGCACCTTTGGCTTTCTTATCCACTTGATGATCAGCAAGCTTTAGATAATAAGATTTTGAACCTGGTCCATAAAACACTGAATATCTTTCCCTGCATACTCATCTTTCTTTCTTCGGACAACGGATGTATCCGTTATAATACCATGCAGTCCGTTTTGATAGTTGGATGTATCATATTTATCAACATTATTCCGCATGTGCGCATACACATCATCAGTTGTTATCTCGACAATTAAAGAATCTGTGTCTGTATAGAACAACGATACATTATTACCGCAATGACTAAGCAAGATATCGTAAAGAAATCGATACATTATAATTTTGGAAAGATCTAAAATACTAAATCCAACATATACGGGTTTGTCAAAGTAACGACCCGTTTGGACAATTCCACTACAATTTATCAGTAAATTGTATAAAATTCTTAAATTGCGGTTTTGCGACGTACCGTGCTAGACCCAAACGACGCCGAATTTGTTCTTGGCTTGATTTCGAAGAGTTGTATTAAGGTCTATGTATGGTATTAGCCAAGCACTGTGACGAAACCGTAAAACTCTATGAACATATGTAACAATTAACCCATGCTGTATATATTGTTTTAAATATCGGTAATGTGTAACATGGTTGGTCTTATCACATAAGTTAGGAATTAATTTTTCCTCCTTGGAATGTGGTGAGCAGCTCATTTCGGGACAAGAAGGACAATCATTGTGTTCATCATGCAGGTGGTGCGGATAGTGTATATCTACCTCTAGCACATACCCAATATCAGCATCATCATTCATCTTCAGTACATCAAAATTTTGAATTTCCTCTTCAGTTAACCACATGAACCCATTATGAGATAGACGTTGCCGCATACGCCATCCGTATAAATTCATGGAATCTAAATACTGTAAAAAGACGACGATCAGAATCATAATTTGGGACAAACTCGTTGTTAGCAATACTTCTTTGCTTAACACAAGTACTCACTCCACCACGAATACCTTTCTTAAAAAAGTGGTACATATCCATATCAGTCAATAGTTCTAACTCTACTTTAGTACATTTCAACATGGCATCCCACGTCAATCCAGATATTGTAACATACTGCGCTGGTTCTAATCAATATATGTCTATACATAGCCGCCTAAAGTTTTCGAACACGTCAACCAACAGCAGCACGTCTGACTTTAAATATATGTCAGCATAATCCCCGAGTATATTACACTTAAAGTGACCCCACACCAGTAGGACGCGACAGTATTATTCATCGGATATACTTTCATCACGCATTTTATTGTAGAATTTGCCATAGGAAGGTACTGTGACATCGTCTAATTTATTAAAATTGTCCATGTACGCGTAGGAGAAATTATCTTTCTTTCTAACTAAGTTAAAATCGTTATCATCAACAAAATATTTTCTTACCTCTCTACATTGATCATCTGATAAACTATGAGATAGAGTATCTAAGGATGTACTCCTTTTCCCTATAGCCGCGACCATTAATGAATTCATCTACATAAATATGCTTAACAAACGTTGTATATTTCTCACTGTTAACAGGGAGTCCGGTAATTTCTTCAGCTTCACTCGCTAACTGTTTGATAAACAGGTGGACATCATAACCACTGAGATTATGAAAAAAAACTGGGCAAATGTAGGCAACTGATAGTTTAAATTGCAATTTGAATGTGCCGCACCACGATATTTACCAGTGACATGGCAGTGATCTCGTACTTTGGAATTTGTAAGGTCATCCGTAAAAATATTGTCGCACACATAACAATTACGACTTTGCTCATGTATCACCAGTTATTCATCAGTTAGTGGTAACATTGGAACAACAGTTTTCAAATGTTCATTATATATCCGTTTCACATCACTCTCGAGTCGTGTAGTAAATACCTCCACGGCATTAACTCCCCTATAAAGTTCTAATTTGGACCAAGCATCTTTTACACCGCACTTAATATAATAACTGAATGAGTATGGTTCATGTTTACATGTTTTTGTCGTGAACGGTTGTTCGGGATCGGATTCAGCCGTATTTACCGGTACTAATGGCGCCTCAAAATTTGCATATATTACGAACAGTAGAAACATCTGTTTTTGATAGTTTCGTAACGCAAGTACATTCTCCGCAAAGAACTCCCCGGTTCTGTATTTTTTTTGCATCACGCCAGGCAATTGAGAGTATACGAAATTACAGTCATAAGACACGTGTCGAGTTAATTGCTCCTGCGTTCTAAAGTAATGAATACATGAATCACAAAAGTATTTGGTCCCATTACGTCGACTTATTTCGTTGCTAAGTAAACGAGAAAATTTTTTTATCCATACATAATGCTGAGAAATAGCAACAAATTAACATGAATAGGTTGTTTAGCTCTTGTATAGTAGGGAGGATCCACTACCTCAGGAATATGATGACCATCACCAGCTTAACCGGAAATTCTACACCGTTTCAGATGAATAACGTCCTGAAATCAGGGTAAGAAGTCGTCCGTTGTGTTAACCCCGTCGGTGTCGCTATTGCTGATACAATAGCCCACACAAAGCAGCAACTATCAATATTCCTCACATTCACTATGGCATGTTTATGCGAAATTTCAGCCGGGTCATTCATACAGAATGAACCCGTTTCAACAGGTTTACCTCTAAATATACGAAATTCAACAACGACCACCCTACGAAACAACATATATTAATAATGTACTACCCAACTACTCATAATTCACACTTACCGGAATCTTTATGCTGAAATCTTGATTTCTTAGCATCCAAGATTTCCACTACTCTTTGAAAATACTTTCCCAACACCATCCGGACACTCAATATATGATATTTCGTTTGAAAGGACTTTAATTCGGACTTTCTCTACTGTTCAGAAAGTACAACCCAAATAACTCAACATTACACTTCAACGAGAAGTGTTTCTGCAACTGAATTTGCATTAGTTTCAAAACAGTCACTTTAGCGTCACCAATGAACGTCTGCACATCCGTGTGGGTATTGCATGGTGATAGTTTATAAGAAACAATGCGTCGTTTAACACGTTCACTGCTGACGTCATGTTAGTTGCGACCCCTAGTGGCTAAGGTTTGTTTTTGGCCCAGATGCTTTTTTACAGTTACCACATACTACCAAGAAGTTCTTTTTGTCAAAAAATGTGAAAAATATACAAAAAAACGTCATGACGCGAAAACGCGTCAGCAAAATTACGCAATGAATATTTCAATATAGTGCTGATGACTCACTTTCGCGTCATGTTGCTTCAAAACTAAATAATTTATGGTCTTCAAAACATAACACAAATGTTGCATGCAAATAAAGAATCTTTCTTTGGCTTACAAATCTACAAAAAACAAGAAAAAAGAGAAAATAAAACTAAAAAAATATAAAAATTAAACATTCTTTCACTTTCATGGAGTAATATAAAGTTATAAACTCTGATGAAACTCTAAAAAACAGGTACCATCTAAACACAATGCTGATTTTGACGGACTTGCAGGGCAAAAATAAATTGTGTTTTTTTCTGGTCTTTTTTTTGTAGCATGTCTGGCATCTTCTGCGGGGTCGGGCTTTGGCATTCGGTGGAATTGGATTTCTTTTCTGGCACGTGTTGTTTCATTTGAATGGGTGTAGATGGTGGTACCTCATCTTTTGGTGGCACAAGTTCCTCGATCATTTGTAGTCTGAAGTCGTATAAGGAAATTCGACTTCTTTCATATTTCTTATATAAAAAATATGAATTTAACAACATCATCTGCAATATGTGCGTTCCCAGCTTTTTATACCACCGAAGAGTTTTCCTACAACAGGCATAATAAGACAGCATTTGGTCCTGCTTATCAACGCCCCCCATATTTTTGTTATACATACATATGGCCTCTGGGTTCTCCTTCTATTGCCCCCTTTTATTTCTGCATTGAACCAAATTGTGAGAAAATTCAGTAGAAATATACGATACTTCTCGCTTGTCGCGCCACTTTCCTACCATTACATTATTGGAGTAGCGAGCAATATTATCACCCACCTTCAGTTTTGCATTTTTTACCTCTACGGGGTTGTCTTTCCGGTCAAGTCGTAGCGTTCCAGTGCAGTTTGTCCCTCTATTCAATAATGTATGCGCTAAATGATAACTATTGTAGAAATTATCCATGAACAAAGAGTGTCCAACGTCTAACTTTTCTTCCATTAGATGGAGCACTACATTGGCGGCATGTCCTTTACCTCCGAAATCATCCATAGTACCCGTATATACTGCAAACTTCAGTATCGTTCCATCTGGTTCGGTCAAAATGTACAGTTTGATACCGTACTTGTGTCTCTTATTTGTTATGTTGTATTGCCTGAACATTAACCTTCCGCGCCAAAGGACCACGGACTCATCCAAAGACAGATTTTGGCCCGGAGAGTAGGTAGACTTTATTTTATTATTGAAATAATCGATCAAAGATCGAATCTTGAAAAGTCTATCTTCGGGTTTCGGGTCGCCTGGTTTTGGATTTTCCGCAAAGTGTAAATATCGCAGTATAATCATAAACCGGTCTCTACTCATGTGCGTCGAAAACAAAGGAATATCGAAAAGTCTGTCTCTCTTCCAGTAGTCTTGTATCCGACTCAGCTGTATTGTCCCCATATGTAGGAAGATCCCAAAAAAGAGACGCATTTCAGGCACCGCAGTATCACGTCAACGTGTTATTCTAGGCGCATCGCCTAAATTTTCTGACAGGAATAGCTCAACTGAATAGCGATTTGTTTCTTGAACAATAAGTTAAAAAAATCTGTCGTCAGCCAATAAATTGAAGTAATCTATTGGCCTATTTCCTATAAGAAAACGTTTCTTTTATAGCACCTATAAGCAAAAAAAGTAACTTTTCATACTAACCATCGGGCAGTGTTTTTAGCTCCTGTTTCCCAGTAAATGGTATTGTACACTTGCTAGGCGTTTAGGTCCATGTTACAGGCTTATCGGAGCTTATTGTTGCACGTTGATTTGTTTTAACACGGGTTGGCAAGGGAGTGGTATTCAAATCTGTATCTGTCCCAGACACACCAAGTTGATCAACGTCTGGGTCACTTTCTTCATCGAATTCTGAATCCGCATAATCCGGATCTACTAAATCTTCGTCAGATTCTAATAAAAGCCTTTCCAATTCACTCTCAGTAAGATGTGGTTCATATACAAACTTCTTTTCATTTTTCTCAGTCTTTTTGCGCGGGATGGACCAGCACCGTCGAAATTCATCGCGAACTCAAACTGCCGCCAAATTATACTTTCCCGATACGTACTGCAGACGCTCACAACACAACAACCTCCCAAAGCAGCGGCTGACCTACTGCATTCGTTTTACGTTTACGTGCTACAATGACGCGAAATCGAGTCATCAGCCGTTGTTGTTCAGTGCGCATGACGCGAGTTCGCGTCATGCGCACTGAACGTCTTAAAAGCATTGCGAATCACTTCAACCCTAGTATCAACGAGTAGACACACATTTGATTTGTTCTATTGCTTCTAAGGTGTCCTTGATAAGCATATCGAGGAACATCAATCGAACAATCAGTGCAGTGCACAATTTCAACACTTTTGCTACTTTTATTTTGTACCCGTTGTTCAAACCCGATGGTCCTGGTTGTGCAAAGAAATCATCGGCATGTCTGTGTTGCACATTATTCTTTAAGTTGTTTAACCCTGATGGTCCAGGTTGTGCAAGACGTTGGCTATGTTCCGTTCTGTTTGCATCGTCAGTACTTGGTTACACCACATTCTTAAGTGCGGTACGATTTTGCGGTACAGCGTGCAGCATCTCTGAAGGTGGGGTAGTTGGAATACTTATCCAACACGCAGTTCTTGGATGTCGCAGTAAAGAGTCCTTTCTTGAAAATTTTTTCAGTCATTCACATTGAAACGTTTTGTTGCGATATGTAACAGAGAGAAAATATAAACAATGTGTAAATGAATGATTAGAGTTACGTGTTTTGTTATAATTCCTTTTTTTAACTCTTTGTTGCTCTTTATTAGTTTGCAGCATTACTATCATGTATTACAACTGTTAAGAAAAGAAGTTATATCCAGCGATACGAACGAGGACGCAACGTAACATATCGCCAGGAATAGGATAATATGTATGATGGATATATCAGGTTGAGGGGTAGAGTAGTGTACGGGTAAACTAACAATGATAGTCTGAATAGAGTGTTGCTGAGCACACATATTCTACCCAGCATTGTATCTAACCCTGCATGGAAGCAAGGTATTACCCCCACCTGTTTTCCACAAACTCCGCAGCACATATAGGGCTCAATACACACTGGGGAGAAGATACTGCATTTTTCACTATATCCCTCACCGGTGATTGCGCAGGTTACTATTGTATGGATGTTGCAGGACTCCTAGACACAGATAAGTCATTTAGCTACCATTCATTATCTATAAAAT
Organism: Vesta saturnalis; assembly: GCA_036346205.1. Taxonomy (NCBI): domain Eukaryota; kingdom Metazoa; phylum Arthropoda; class Insecta; order Coleoptera; family Lampyridae; genus Vesta; species Vesta saturnalis. The sequence continues at coordinate 635,471 of JARFJB010002411.1, read as the reverse complement.
CAGCAGCATTGAGGATACTCTCTGATGAATCATCCATTCGCTCCACTTGTATCGAAGAGTTCATATGACTCCACTCTTCAGCGAACTCTGTTTTCCTACCGTAGAACTACACCACTCGGTATACGGTATACGGTAGACGCAGGGCTCAGCAAACGTTCAAACGGATTCCCTACCACTCCGCCCTCTGCATATGTTGCAGATGTAGACGGTTGCTCATTTAAAACGCATGCAGGTGTTACAGTTATCGGAGATTCCTCTTTCCCCAGCACCGGCTGCGCCACAGAGCTTGACGATGAACGCACTTTCGCAAGTAGAGACCATTCATCCCCAAACTCTGCAATGCAATCAGGACTTAAGACATGATGCAATACTACTTGATCTTCACTCACGGGTGACTGCATCTTCTCATACGGCATACGTACAAGTTGTAGGGTGATCAGTATTTCGTCCACGTCTGCCTACGTGCGTCATTATACCACATCCAAATCGTCAACTAGAGGTAGTGTATCCAAAGACCGCAACGCTATTTCACAGTCATCCTGGTCGAAATACTGCTCGCTCTCTACCCGGTCACCGGCAGCACCATCCTGCGGTAGTATCACATCGTGGCTTATGATGTTAACTCGTCCACCCACCGCTACGGGACGATCATAAGCCACGCATGCTCGTGACCTAGCTAAAAGCAAAAAGGTTTAAATTACTCATCTGTGGCAGTAATATATGAAAGCGCTTTCTTACCTCCGTTTACGGTTGACGTAGTTTTCTCCACTAAGGTGACGGCTATACTTGGGTTTACAGCATCTAAAAGTGGTTACTACTATTAATATAAAAAGGATGAAAGCATGCAAAAATAACGTTTGTACATTTTACGAGTCCCTTAAAGATTTTATTGAAAATGATTCTAAGTTCATAAAGTAAGTTTAAAGACCTTGAAAAATGTATGCTTGTAATTTTTTTTTCGTTGTTGGTACATTTCAAACGCCTGGTTTCTTTTTTTTACAGGTTTCTGCTACCCCCCCGTTCTCCATCACTTGGGAACTCCTGTATCCCTTCAACTTTATCCCGATAGTATCCTTAACTCCTCTCCTCGATGTCGCGCCAACTCCTACTCCTCAGGTTTCCTATCCAATTGACGTTGACCTGCCTTCAGCTCCTACACCTTAGGATTCCTTCCCCTCTTCCCCTGAGGTACTGTATATCCCGCCCTCTGCATCCTCTCCTACTATCGTGGACGCCCAATCTAGCGACGAGGAAATTTATGAATTGTCCTGGACTCTCTACAAGATTACAATCCTGATGCGGATACTGTACTACTTGACATGACCACTGCCGAAATCATTGTTATCAGTGACGGGGACACACCACTACCTATTGACATAGACGAACATAGCGATGATAATAATTACTTCGTCGTCATATCATCCAGTGTTGAGGGAGTATGTTCTTCCTGTGGTTGGAACGATTAGCTCAACATTGGTGACTACGACTCTGACGTAGACATGGTCTATACCTACAGCTGTGATTCCGACGACTATCACAATAACGCATTACGACGACAGCGACTACTTCGCGAAAAACGTACTGACTTTTGTAACGAAATCATCGTTGAAGAAAGTAGCGATGAGGAGAACTTTATGAACACTCTCACTAACAACACGCAACAACTGGAACGTAGCGCTCACGAACTGTCAGACGTAGTACAACAACTGAGTACTCAGTAACAGTCATATAACGGCATACAGGACGAGAACAATGACAATGGCAATGCTCCAGACGTCGATCCGCAGGTCCAGGGTCACGAAAATAACGAAAACTCTGACGACGTGCAACGTCCCTACGACCATTGGTAGTACTATGATTCTACCGCTCTACAGCTGTGATTCCGACGACTACGACAATGATGGATTGCGACAACATTACATATTACATATTAACCCTAGAGCTACGGACGATTTTTTTCTTGTTGTTTTAGCACTGACTACTGAAGGCTTACGGGAGTAACCCCACTATAAATAGAAACAGTACACGATGAATTGAAGCAGGTCTGTTGATTATATATGCTGCTGTGTGAGCATCGCTTGCATCTGATTGGTCGTGTGTATTATCGGCACATGTTTTTCGTTCTCGGATTTTGTTTCGTATTCATTTCTCAGTATAAATTTGTTGGTGCAGCACGTATATTTAGGTGTGTAAGAATATAAATATTTTCAAGTGATTAAAGGATAAATTATTAATATTTTTTTGTACAAAACCAATTATTTTATGTGGTTTTTTAGCAAAAAAGTGAGAATGAGTGACCAATAAGGTCCTAGTACCTCAACCAGAGGATGTTCTGTTCGAATTCGCCGGTAAGAATTTGGTCATTTTTAATTGTGATATGTTTGTTTATGTTTTTTATGTTTGTTATTGTTTATTGTGATTGTAAGTTCGTCTATTGATCGTCTAGACCGTTTACCGTGGACAGCTCATGGCCGTTAGCGTATGGAAAGTTATGTTTTTTTATACCGTTTTTTTTTTTGGTTACGAATGCGCGTCACATTATTTTTTGTTTACAAACAGATTGACCCAAGAAGGTATAGATCTTCTTTGTGAAAAGAGTGACTCCGAGGAAGAGACTAGTTTTGTGGATGATTGGGTTCCCCAGGACTGCGATGCATCAGACGCGGAGAGTGAAGACCACGAAATACAAGTGGAAGTTCCTGTTCCCGACGAGAATGTCATCATAGAAGAAAGCATAATGGAAGAGAGTGAGGACGTCGATATGCCCGAAGCTGAAGCAATGCAAGGCCCTCTGTTTATGACGTCCAAAGATAACATCGAATGGAGATGTTTACTTTTCCCATCTGGGCAAACAAGATCAATAAATATCATGACGAAAAGAGGTAAGGATATCATAAAAGATTTAATGATTCATTTACTCATTGATTTATTTCCTTTCAGGCGGAGTTGACCAAGGATATGTCTACGTTACCATGAAAAAAAAATGTTCTCTTCAATATTTACGGAGTCTATGAATTCCCAAATTATTCTTTGGACCAATAAAAGAGGAGAAAAAGATGTCGCTGAATATAATGAAAAAAATCCAGACAAAACTAGACGGGCTTGGCAGATTCTCACTCCAGTTGAATTAGATGCCTTCATTGGTCTATTATTATCAGGAAAAGATAAATGGAACGACTATGCATTGCACGAGTTATGGGGGAAAGATAGCGTAATGCTGTATCGAGCCGCGATGAGTAGAGATCGATTCGTTCAACTATTGAAATACATTCGTTTCGATCACCCCCTAACTCGAAATCAACGGATGGAACAGGACAAATTTGCACCAATATCGGAGTTATGGCTGATGTTGAATGACCGCTTGGGTAAAATTTACTACCCCAACGACACCATAACTGTAGATGAACAGTTATTCCCGTTTCGGAGTCGCGCCCGTTTCACACAATACATGCCCTCCAAACCAGCCAAATATGGCATCAAATTTTGGTGGGTTTGCGACTCCGATACGGGATACCCTCTACGAGGAGAGGTGTACCAAGGAAAACAGCCAGGCCAAGCACCAGCCTCCGGCCTTTGAGAATCGGTTGTAAAGAAATTGGTTTCTGATTTTGCAGGATCTGGAAGAAATGTAACCACAGACAATTTCTTCACGTCATTCAACCTAATGAATGCTCTTTATGAGATGAAACTAAGTTTAGTCGGAACAGTTCGCCATAATAAAAGCTTCATCCCGCAAGAACTGAGGCCACTAAAAACGAATGACGTCGGTACAGCCCGATATGCTTTTGGGGAACGGTGTACTATGCTTTCGGTCGTCACCAAAAAAGAGCGTGCGGTTATCCCTGAGCAGCATGCATCGCACATCAGGCCAAGTACGTGAGACGGTTCCTCATAAAGAAAAAGTCATTGAAGAAATAAATGACTATTATAACGCCACGAAGGGAGGTGTTGACATTTTTGATCGGATGTTGAGCAACTACACATGTAAGCGCAAAACAAATCGATGGCCACTAGCGGTTTTTTTCAATATGTTGGATGTGGCAGCTCTTGCGTCTTACATATCCTACAAAGAGTTACATCCACATAAAGTCAACAAAAAATACTGAAAATATTTTTTGACTCTATTGGCCAGAGAACTATGTATGGAAAACATTCAATTTAGGACTTCGAATCCGTTGGTTTATTCACGTGGCACAACTCGCGTTGCCATTGAATTTGTGCTTCAACGAAAACTACCTTCTGTTGTCCGACTTGCTCCTCCTGCTGCCCAGGCTCCTCGTGAGCAACGAGCCCCCAAAACGATTCAAGGGAGTTTCCACCTGTGCCAGTCGCTGGAGAAACGAAAAAGGAAATCAAAGAACCTATGTTCAAATTGTTCAAAGCCTGTTTGCAATGCACATGCAGTAATTGAGTACCGTTGTAGTCATCCTTGTGTTACTGAATAATCATTTTTACCTTATATTATTATCTTTTTACCTTTTATTATTATCTAATTATCAATAAAGATAGTTGAATTAATATTTCATTTCGATTTAATTGATAAATAATGTGTTTTATATCTTAAATTACTTGGGGTTACGGGAGTAACCATCCGTATTCTGTACTATTTTTGGGCAGGGTTTTGGAAAAATTAAATTTTCGAAAAATCTAAAAGTTATAGTAATAGGAAATGACTGAAAATTGATGACAAATACTTTCTTTAAGATGTCCTAAAATTTCAGCTTTCTCCAGTAAATAGATTTTTCAATATTCATCGCCAAACATGTCGGAGTTACTCCCGTAACCCTTCAGTAGCTCTAGGGTTAACTACATTCCAATCAAATGTACAATAAAAATAAAACGACGATATTCATTTTAATTAATTTTTTACATCTATACCATTTTTAACATATTTTCGATAAAATAAAATAACCACAATGAAATTCGGATGTATTTGAAAACGTGTTGTGACTCTAGCGTGATTTTAAATGCGTAACGACGAATTATTATTTTAAGTAAAAAATCATAATTTAGCATTTTTTAACAACTGAAAATTTTTTTCACAAAAATTTTACCTTTAATTAAATATCGTAAGCAGTTATCAGCGAAGCTCCACGCTAGTTTAATCAATAATAAAATAATGCTGAATTAAGACTAATAAAGATTAAGAAAAATGTAACCAATGAAAATGTTTCACCTCAAAAGAGAGGGTAAATCTCAAAGTTTCCACTAATAGCCTGGATGATCAAGAGGTGGATCGAGATTGGCCCGACGGAAAGGGTAAAAAAACAACTGCCAAATTATCTGCCTAATGCTTTCTCATATATGTAAATAAATAACTTCAAAGCCCATAATACCTGAATTTGAGTCATATCGGTTTTTATTTCCCCATTTTTGATCTGTCATTTGAAATTTTTTATTTTGACAAAGATTTATTCTTAGCGATATTAAAAAACCCCAATACCCAACTTTCAAAAAAATCTTGCACCCTCAAAACGGTGCGCCACTGGCAATTCTTAAATTTTTTTTATTTGGATAATTTTTTATAAATTAACAAAGTTGCAAAATTGATCATTAGCCCACAATACCTGAATTTTAGTCATGTCGGATTTTAAATACAGTAATCCCCCATTTATGAGTTTAGAATTGTGTAATTTTGACAAATGATTTAGGGATCTTGAAAACCCCCAATGCTCGACTTAAAAAAAACGGTTGATAAATTAAAAAATGCCCAATTTTGCACCCTAAAAACGTTTTTAATTTGAAATTATATAAAATAAGTATTATTTTGTTATTTTAATTATGTAGTTCACCATGTTATTCATTCAAATCATTCTTACGATCAGTTTTTGAAAATCCTTATAGATTCTAGATGTAATCGATTCTACATGTACAGGTTATATTGCACAGGGTATCTCATTATCGGCACTTTTGCAGCGCATCTCCCTTAATTTGAAAGATAGCGTATTACACGATATTCTCATCCAAGTGAAGTATTATCGTTATGAATGATAATCGAGGACACTTTTCATTACAGGGTGTATTGGTTCACCACTTTATGCATCAAAATCAATATTACTATCAGTTTTTGTGAATCATTATAGATTCTAGATGTAACCGGTTCTAAATGTACAGGTTTTTTTTGCAGGGCATGCCCCTTAATTTGAAAGATAGTGGGTTGCCGTTTTTGCGATAGTGTGCCATTTCCTTTATAAAATTAAAGATGGCTCCAACAGAATTTTTATAGCCCTTTTGGTGTCTGGAATACAGGCTGGAGTTGAAAAGTGTAACTTTTGAGGCACCTCTTGTACCTCAGTTATCTTATCCTCATCGAAGAAGTTAAAACGTATTCCTATAGAATTTTTTCCATAGAATCAATTGCCGTAGTCGGTTTTTCAATTGTGAAGCAAACATGTGTTTTTTAAACAGAACACCCTGTATATTATTTCACATATCTATGAGGTATAATATGGGATTTCCAAAAATAAAAATTGGGTACAATTTTTTTGAAAAGCAAGCTAAGAATTTAAAATTTCAAGAGTTACAGAGGTGTGTTTTATGCAATTTAATGAAAATCCCCAAGAAGGTTTGGAATTTTATTCACAAACGTAATGTATCTTAGGTTCTCTGGTTGGGATAATGTCTTAGTTCTTTTTGTTCATATTAGACACCTGGAGAGACGGCAACCTTTCCCAGATTTATTTGCCCGCCTTCAATCAAATTTAGTTGAACGCGGATCACTTATCAAGCCTCGTCCTAAGGTATACACCAAACCAGATAGAGAGAGAGTCAAGAAATAAACGTATTGGTTCATACAGAAGCCACGTTTTCATCCCCTGGCAACAAAATAGAGGAAGCAACTGGTGTATCCAAGTCTTACGCTCAAAAAGTTTTGAAAAGATATAAATATCACCCCTATAAATTCCACGTAGTTCAACATCTACATCCCGGCGATACCGAGTGCCGAATGTTATTTTGACACACAGTAAACACATACTGATGAATTTTTTGGCAGATTTGTTATACAGTCCGGTAAATCTTATTTTTCAAGTGTGGTAATTTTCGATGACCGTGAACCAAAAGGTTGGTCAGCAGAAAATTACCATTTAGGGTACAGCTAGGGCGCTTAGGGGTTGGGGTGTCGTGTTTCATTTTTGGAAGACACATAGTCTACAGAATTTATGAACTACAGCGCTGCGGTATCTAGAAACTCTTGAGGAAGGTATTAGAGAATTGATCCAGAATGTTCCATTGGCCATTATAATGCCGTTTATCTTCAACAGTACGATGCCCCATACCACTACACTGCGTTTATAAGGGAATTTTTAGACAATAGCCTTCCTGAAAATGGATTGGTACCTACGGACCTGTAAGATGGTCACCTCGATCGAAGAGCTTAAAATGGGATACCAAGTACAATGTAATGCAGAATTCGCATTCAAAAATCGAAACGAAAAACTGAAGTAGCCTTTAATGTTTCAGCTTTACTTTCGCAGGTATAGGTAAACTTAGCCGATGTAATAACTGCACTAAGGGTTGTATTCTATTTATTTTAAGTATACACAAATAAAATAGTAATCACATTACAGAAACGTTATTTGGGAAAGAATTCTTCAAACCGAAACAATGCAAAAACAGCATTTGTTACATTCCCTATTCCAGATCCGTATAAAACATCATACTTGCTTTCCTCTGTATATGCGAGTGATTTTCCACCTTCATTGACAAAGGTTTCTGATTTCTGTGCTATGTCCATATCGATACTTTCATAACTTGTTGCAAATGAACCCATATAGGTGGTAACGTAATCGATTGATGTGATTGTCACACGATCAGATGTTTGGCCAGTAAGGTTAACTTGGAACTGGTATTCATCTAAAATAATGAGGAAATGTTATATAAGGTCTTATTATTAATAATTCAAATACTAAGAAGTATTAGTCCAAATTTGAGGTTTATAAAACCATGACATCGCAAAGTATTTGGTAATATGTAGATTGGCAACAGGCCACTTAAAAATAAATAAAAAAAGTACTTCTGTCCTGTTTTAGGAAATATAGTTGTAAAATGACAGTGCAATGTATAAACCAAATTTAACATTCAGTAAAACCGTATTTATCAAATCTATCACACTAATGACTATAGGAAATGACTTTTCCCAAATAACCCCCCTTCCCAACCCACCTTTTTCAGATTATTTTGAAAACAGCTTGACGTGTCAACAGTTATTTAAACAAAAACGGTGGAGGGCTAAATTTTCCATAAAGAAGGTCCGAAGAACATTTTTTGTAACTCGTACGGTTCTGCCAAAAATTGCGTAGGATTATCCAGCAGCAGCTGCCCGCCGCCGTTGCCTCTGAGTGCTCCATTGGACGTGGGTCTTGCGATAATCTTTTTTAAAATCCTTATAAAATTCGACCGAAATGTATTAGTTATTGTAGCCCAAGCGACAAACGACTTTTCTAGCGGGGCTATCGTTATTGATTTAGGACTTCCGCAAATAGCCTAATGTTCCTCCATGGAGGTTTTAAAACAAGAATCTTTCGTTTTTACTACAAACTCGTCCGATTTATCACATCCGCTAAGATAACCCCAGCCCGAGAAAGTCCCAACTTTTCGAGAATTAGATGCACTTTTAGTGCAGATCTCGTTATTCCATCCTACGAAAAAGCTTACTTTTTTAGGCAAGGAGTGAGAAGTATAAGAACATACTACTAGATTTTTAGGAATTTTGACACTTCCAAATATTTTAGTCTATATACCAAAAATGTTTCCTTTTAAAGCTTTTAAAACAGTTTTGAGTAAATAAGATGTAATCTTTTGTTTTTCGGTAGCTTAGCAAGTTTTCCAAAGAAATCTTTTTCATCATCGTAGCTTCTACAATATGATAATACCTTTCAGTCCCCTTTACCATTTTTTAACGCATGTATTTTTTAAGGAATCTTTCTAGCTAATGGTCAAGAACAAATACTGATCTCATTAAAATCCTACTTTACATCCATCAACTTTCTTCAAAAACGCTTTTTAAAAGCCTTCATAGATCCTCAATTCAGGAGTCTTTTGCAATTAATGACTCAAGGTCGTATCCTCAATTGTAATCACTTTGTTCAGCACTTTCTGGTCTTCAGCTTGATCAGAACTCCTAGACGTTTCTTCCCTCCAAGTGACGTCAAACTTTTGACTTCTCATATGGTACAAGCATCGTGGCCTTCGAGGCAAACAGTGCCGTGTTATCACACCAAACTTGTATTTACCTACAGATTCTTTTAAATAAAAATCTAGCCGTGTTATACTCTCCACGACGAACTTTTGTAACAATCCTATTTCTTCTTTCAACAACACCTCATTCTCAGGATTAACTGTTTGGGATGCACTACCAAGCTTGAAAGTTTTCGGTTTCTTTCTCGGTAACTGGTCCGCACTCCTTTTTTCTTAACCAGTTGTTTTCGGTCAAAATTTTCAAATAACTCTCCAATTACCTCGGAGTTAACGTTGTCCTATGTCTGATGGGAGAGAGTAAAAATCTAACGTTTCGCTACTGTACGGGTTCCCGTGAGCTATAACGGGATCTTTCAGGAAGGAACTGTTATTGAACGATCTAAGCGACTATTTACGCGGTACCACTTCGTGATTGCACCGTTTTAGTGTTAGAAAAACTTTTAAACTCATCTGCCAGCCTTAACACCTCAGGGGCAATAAGAAATAGTGGTCTAGAGCCCTATCATTTTGTTTTGTTCCAACCTTCCATCAGTTTTCTATTCTCATTCTCAATCGAATGATCCGGTGATTTGGGCGTAAGCAAAGTATACCTGGGGGTTGTTCCTAATGGTTCAAAAAATTGTTTCCAAACGCCCAAAGCCTTCAAGTAACGAGTTGTACCAAAGTACAGTAAAAGCATACGAACATAACTTTGATGACCGTGCGCGAAGATATACTTCTTCAACGGCTCCATAGCATCCATACGTTACTGCAAATTATTTTTCCATGTAGCTTGATTGGACACCAAAAGTGCCTCAAACAATTCGATTTAACCGTTGCGGAATATTTTCCTATTCATGTATTCTCCTCCATCGCAAATTTTGCATTGTTGATAGCTGAAGGTGTTGAAAGGTCAGATGCGTCACAATGTGAGGTTTAAGTTTCTGATATATTTGTTTCTCCGGTACAATTTTTGGTACAGGCACGACCCAAACTTTATTAGTTCCAATTCCATCAGCATATTTTCCTAGAGACTGTAAAGTACAAAATAATCTACTGTGCACACTAATTTTTGCGGTTTCCACCCAAAGTTTCATAGACACATCATAAAGATGCATGTCAAATTTAATCACGTATCGAATTTCAGGTTCCATTACTTAATTTGCTATAAAACGGACTTGTTTCATCGTCGTTATTATGACGTCGAGAGCATTTGGAGTAGCGGTGCTACTAACCCAACGTTAGTCGGTGTGTTACTCGATGCAGGCAGTGAATTGAAACCAGCCTATGTTCCCATAGCATTTGAAAGGTGTACATTCCGTTTGCAGTTGCCTGTAAGAAATCAAATTGTAAATCGCAAACGAAACAATATTATCCTTTGAAAAGATACTGATAATCCCGCGTTATTGCCATCTTCTTGAGCAACAAGAATGCGATTGACGCTCGTGTTTTGTTTAACTAGTATTTTATGACGATATTCAAAGAGAGAAGATTGATCTGGTCATCTTGTATATCAATTGCTAGACCCACGGACTGGGGTTTTTCTGTCGTCGTGTAACGGGCTTATCGGTGCTGGCATAGGAGATCTGCCGGTCTGACTTGGATGTCTGATGCATGTATTGGGCTAAAGTTGATACACTGCTTCCAGATAGAACGGTTTCGATGCCTACTACGAGTACTTTGCAGAAAACCAGCAGTCATTTGGGAAGAAAATATGTTTCACGTGATAATTCAAACTTCCACCTGGCTGATTTTGACACGTCTCGTCGTAAAATGTGAGCTGCCTCTAATCTTCTTAATTGCACTCCTCCCAGACATATTCCATTGCCGTTTTCTGCGTTCTTGTTGCATTGACTTGCTCGCGTGTATCTTTCTGCAGGAGTTTGTTAAATGTTTTACGTGCTATCTCAGTTACGGTGAGAAGGATCGGCTACATCATAACCATTTTCCTTGCTGCCGTAAGTGATGTTGATATCATTAATTCCAATGAGTTCACTTCTATAAATGATATCTCTTCGAACAGTATCTAATAATTCCCGGTCCGCAAGGAGTAAGTACGCCCTGTTTGAGTTCTTGCTCAACAAATCCTCTCTGTTTAGCTAAGCAAGCTGGATGACATTTTACATCATGAGGTACTGATCCTAAGGGATCTGGAATAGCCAGTATGTCGCAAGTCTTGCTAACGCCCTCTCGTCGTATATTTTAAAACGTATTTCTCTAATTTTTTGTCCCATGTCCTCAGCGTCTCTTCATTTAAGTTGCTGTTGCTTACTTGACAAAAACACACACTTGATTTTGTCAAAATTTGGCTTGAGATGACTTCTCAGAAGAGATGGCCTTGACTTGATAAAGCGCATTAAAATTACAATCCTAATCTTTTAATTTGGAAGGATTGGTCAAGTCCGCATAGCAATCTCGGAGGTAAAGAGGTTTTCTTTCCAAAATTTCGAAGTTCGGTTTTTTTTAATGAAATTGAAAAGAGCCTTGAAACTAATATTGCTATTGAGTCAATTGTACACGCCAACGTGGAAGACTCTTGTCGAATCATTGCAAATGATACACTCCTTATTTCACCTACGTAAAATCAATTAAATAATCAAAATAAAACGAAATAACAAAAGAACCAAGAAAAACCGGAGGCTTAAATTTTTAATTTTCAAATTTGTATTGATAGTCATTTAAAATTCTGGTCGGCACTAAATAGTGTTGAACTATTGAGAAAACTCCTCCATTAACAACCTATTTAAAACGAAATCGTTCACCGTTCCATAAAATAAAGTTAAAAAGTAATACGAGTTATTTAGGGTGGAACATCATTGGATTTGCGTTGCTGGACGCTCACCGGAATACATGAATTCTAAATATTAAGTCAATTTTGTAATAAACGTGATGTTTTGAACGGCCAAACGAGTTACACAACGAAAATAATCCCCCTACTGGTGTGTAGATACCACGAAACGTGTCAAGGGGTAAATGCTGCGACGTGATTTCCGGCTAAACCGTACAAGATAGCAAAAAGGTTATAATAATCCTTTTTCAATTTAAACTTAAACAATCGGTTTTGTCGCTATTTCTCCAATATGGTAGCGGATAGTAGGGAAACAATTTGGAAATAGATCATCTTTGTAGCCCTTAGTATGATGAACAATGTTTTAAACGATTTTTGAGCGAAAATAAAATTCTCTTGGACTACAAGTCCTCACTCATAAATTGAAAATTCTTGTTTGCTGTGCCTACTACATAGTTATTTGTGAAGCGGGCAGTTAAGAAAAATGAATTATCCACCCCGCAAATTCGTAAGAGTGCGTACCCATAACTGCCTATAGCGCAGTTATTCGAAGTACTATTTTTTAAGAAGCACTTTCCAGTACAGTTTGTACCCATTTCGACGGTTTTGCGGGTTATCTCAAGAACCGCTTAAGACACGAAGATGCAGTTCGAGCGTTCCTGTGCTACCTTTTCATGAAACAAAAGATGAACTAAGTAAAACTTTCATGGCACTCTTAGTCTCTTATACACAGGGCGATTTTAAAATTTTTCATTTTGGTACCTCCTCGTATGTCTGTTAACAAGTAACATTCAAATAAGGTGAGAACGGATGCTGACTGAATTTTTTACGTAGGATCAAGTGGTGTACGTAGATATTCTATAATTATTGCCGTTTCTTCAATATAACTCGAACTTGCCTTTATTCAATGCGACACCTTGTATATATTTTTTACTGTGTGATTCTATCTATCTTCAGCTTTCCAAGAATATATTAAGCTCTAGAGTTCTTTTCAACGGTAAGCTCAAAACATACATTACATAAATTGTAACGAAAATGCAAACGAAGCACTAAAAATGTATTTTCACAGGTTGTTACTTTGATAATTTACAAAAAAATATATTTCAGAGATATTCAGAGAGGCGACAGCCAGAAAAAAGAATATCTTCAAAAATGAAATCAAACCTAATTGTACACGACTCTTTTTATAAACCTCCTTCAATTGTCCACAATAGAGAAAATCGTGAAATTTACGAAATACATGCATTACCATCAACCGCAACAAATCCAAATACCTCTTGGGGAGAGCCTGCAGTATCGGGAGTGCCTAAAATAAGTGTTCAAAAAAATACTGAGGAAACACTATTACCCACATAAGTTTCATATGGCCTAAAGCTTACGTACGAGCGATGCAGGACCCCTTAGACAATTTGATAATTGGTATTTATATAATGTGAACAGAGATGTTCATTTTGAAAGATTCGGTATCTGATCTCATGAGGTGCATTTTATCATGGATAGTAATTTCAATCGCCAAAATAATAGAGTTTGGTATGACAATAGCCCACATGTATTGTTTCGACGTGAACGATAAGGAGGGTTTGGCTTTAAGGTATGTTTAGTATTGGGTAGTAAGGTTGTATATCAAACTTTTAACGGAGGTCTTACTGCCAGTAAATATTTACAAATTTTGGAAAGTAGTGTAACCGAAATAGAAGGTGATGTGCCATTAGCACATTTAAATCAAGTATATCCACAACAAGGCGGTGCTCCTACCCACAACGCTGTAATTGCTAGAAACGATCAACTTTCCAGGCCGCTAGGTACAAATGGAGCTGTAATATTTGCACCCAGATCACCAGATTTGTCAGTCCTCGGTTTCTTTCTGTGGGGATATCTTAAGAATAAAGCTTATAGAACTCAATATAAAACTCTGGCGGATCTACACAACGCCGTTTACAGGGTTTTATGGAACTAGAGTTGAGGCCTTTTATTATTTTGAATGAAATAAGCCGTTCAGAGTAATGTGTGAAACTTGTTTAAGGCACACCGGCGATCATTTTGAACATTTTTTATATGCTAGTTGTATGCTGTTTTATTGCTACGTTATCCTATAAAATTTTGAAAAAAAGGCTTTTATTGTTGCCTCCCCGGCCAACCATCAAAAATTTAAATTTATAATAATGTAAATTTTGAGTTTGATGTTGAAGAGAACTATAGAGTTTCATATATTTTAAAAATGTTTAAACCTACCGTTTGGTAGGTTTAAACAAATTTAAAACAAATAATAAAAGGTCATTTCTTATAAACCCAACAGCTATTCAATTTGTACAGAACTCATTGAATTCTAAATTTCTTACCGAACAGTGGCTGAATTAACCCACCGATCACGTCAGAAATAACAAAGACAGAGTATATTTGGTCAGGAAAGGATTATTACTTACCATAAAACCAATCAATCTTTCCTTCGCTACTGAGATCAACTCCGCCAACAATAAAGTTTTCAAATACATAATCTGCTCTGCAAAGGAATCTTGGAATCGATGCGTCAATTTGAAGAAAAAAATCGTTTTCCGTAATTCTTGAACTAAAAACAATTTATGTTAATTTTTGGAAGTCTGGGCGTTTTCCTATTTTACACAACGTTGTCGATTGTTGACAATGTGAAGTTATACATTTCTATATTCTCATATTTGTGGTAAAACCCCAAGGGAGGTTCTCCATGTATTGTCCATTGTGAAATTTTTAATGGCTCTATTGACGGAATGTTATATTCTGGTAAACCTAATGAATATTGTTAATACTGATGAAACTATCGGCAACGAAAAAAATATTCACCTTCTTGAAGAATGGGTAACGCATTTTGTATGGCCACTTTTAAGCAATTGTCAAAGTTGAAATCTGATCTCTTACAAACATCAAATTTTACTAAAATTTGTTTTAATCAATAATTAATTTGTAATTATTTTAACTTACTTAGAGCACTCGAATACTGTAGTACTATTAGGGAAATTGATGTGGCAAAGTGTAGACGACAATACATCATGTGCTAATAATAAAATCTTGCTTATTAAGACACTTATATTGATTTTTATGCACAATTGCAAATTACTACGGGATTTGTTTTTCCAAATTAAAATAAATCTGACTATCTCGTATTGTGAGAAAAGTAGAAAAAACGCTAAATATGGCCAACTTTTAACAATAAACCAACGGCAAACAATTTAACTAGAATATGATACGGATTATCAAAGTCACAACATCCAAGTAAAAAACTTTAAATTAAAATTGCTAATTGCATATTTGTGTACTCTTCATTATAACTTGCTGTACGCAAGAACAGGTCATTACTGTCATTTAAGTGTAAATTGTGTTTAGACTTCAACATGTATTAAAACATATCCAGTTGAAAACCTGTGCCTAAATCATTGACGCACAAGTTTTTATTCTTATTTTGGAGTAGTTTCGTATTTTTCCTAAACTGACCTCTGCACTGATTGATGTAAGAAGTCTGCAAAATAAAATAATGAGTTGGTGTAATAGATTGATAATTATGATTATTTTTTTCGTATCATTTTCAACCAATCAGAAGGTTCAATTAAGTCAAGTTAATACATGATTACATCAACAGAAAATTTTACATTATTCTCATTTCCATAGCAACCGCTTTAATTTGGTTCATAAAAACTATACAAGACGTCAGATTATAGTATTACTACCAATTATATTAGATTTTTAGATGGTACTACTTCTCCCATAGCCATGATTGAACTCATTTGTATTTCCGAATAAGTAACAAATATAAATGGATTATATTTTTCTTATATTGACTTTATAGCACTTTCTTTAGATAAAGTGATTTGATTGATTATTTATTTAACGTATAAATATAATTTATTAATGGATGATTCTCCTATGTAAGAGTTCATAACTTTGTAGAATGTGTGCTAAAGTATTCGTGCAATTTTTTTCTAGTATATTTTACAAACGTAATACTATTGAGTAATTATAATTATAATTGTGAAAAACAGTGTGCTACCCTTAATTTCAGACAATGAGCAATAGTAAATATGTGTTTATGTGAAAAAAAAAAACAGATTTTTAGGTTAAGTGTTCTTAGTTTGTAGATGTTCCTTGCAAAACGCATTTAGGTATGTAAAATAGGTGTCACAGAATGTAATATTGATCCTTAAATATGTGGAGATCCATTTTGTATCTGAAAAACAGAAAATATTAGAAAAATGTAAATATATGTAGTAAAAGTGTATATTGGAAATTAAGTGTTAGAAATAGGTCGTATGAGATGTCTATGTATGCGGATTTTAATCAGGAATTCAAAAATGTAATTAAAATTCAAATCCACAGTAGTTTAGTTTGTTGACAGTGGGGTGCAGAGGAATGCGGCGAGTGAGATAGTCATGTAGCACAAAGTTTTACATTATCGTTGCACCTCTTAATGATTTCTTACTCAATGGTTAAGGGCAAATATAATGACACAACGGGAGAAAGTACGTGCTGTAGCATTTCATGAAATATCTTTAAGGCAACATTTAGATTTTGACGAAGTGCATGATCTAATTGAGGGATATGAGTACTTGGGATTTTAGGAAGAAATCGAAAAGTAGCTAGTAGTGCGCTAGTATTTTTAGTTCGTGGACTTTCGGATAACTGGAAAATTCCTGTGGGATATTTTGTTTCCGGACCCGTAAAAGGCATGGAATTAAAAAATATTATTGTTAATGAGAAACACCTCCTTAAAGCCTTTACTAATATTTTGTGACCAGGGGACTAATAATCGCTCCACATTCAATTTGCTTGGGGCTACGGCGAAATGTCCAGAAATAATTATTGATGGGGAGAGTATTTTAACCTGCTATGACACACCGTATTTAATGAAGAGCTTACGCAATAACTTTATGAATAGCAAATTACAATTTATAGTAAGCAAAGAACGCGTTGGTTGGAACGACATTTGAGAAACTTACGAAATTGATTCGAGAAGTAAAACAACTCGAGCTATGTATAAGATTAAGGACGAACACCTGAATCCGAACAGTTTCTAAAAAATGCGCGTTAAATATACAGCACAAATTTTTTCCCACACGATGGCTTCTGCTATGAAATCGGCACATCAATTAGGACAGCTCAAGAGTACGACGGCTTTTCCTACTGCTACATTTATCGAAAATGTAAACAATATTTTTGACGCATTAAATAGTCGTGTTTTAAGAGATGTTAATCATTATAAACGTCCCTTGTCCATTTTTAATGCTAAAACTAAAAGTGTCTAAGAACGCCACTCTAGTAAAGTGAATGTCGTAGGTTCAAATTCTACTCGAGTTAAACTTTTTATTTGTGTTTAATAAAATTAATGACTTTTAATGTGATCTTTATTCTGAAATACCCTGTAAATTAAAGTAAATTTTTTTATGAAGTGAGGCTTGTTTATTAAAGCGTTTTTTTTTAATTTTAAATACTTTAATTTCTAGTTTTCTATATGCAATTACAAGGTTTTATTGACGTGAAAACCAATAAACAAGTATATAATTGATACAAGGAAACATAAATATTTATATACTTAAAATCGTTGATAAAATTAATGTGACCTTTATTATGAATTACCCTGTATACGTAAATTAAAGTAAATTTCTTAATGAAATGTTTATTAATGTAAATAGCATGAAATGGCAACAATTACGCTATTAAATTACATTACTTTAGTTGAAAGTAATTCCCCTTAAGTAATTAACTTTCTATCAAAGACGTAATATTATGTAATCGAATATAAAATACAAAACTCTGGTGGAATTGTGTTGAGAACTACTGCACATACGTATACAATAGCAGGTGTCGCCTTGGGCATTGTGTGTGACCATCTCTGTTTATCACGTGCCATAGTATAAGACGGAGAGTACTTCGAGGGAGGGTTTTAGTACCTGACAAGATAATCCTATAACCGCCACATAGCTCTGAATTTACAATAAAATTTCGATAAATGAAAGTTCAACACATAATTGACATAAATAAAATTTTATGCGTCGTAGTTTTTTCATTAAAATGACTATTGATCTAAACGGTCTGAAATTAGCTATAGATTTAATAAGTCTAACATACGAATATTGAGATTGATGTTCCCCCTTTAATCGATTGGACAATCCATGATTAGCAGTTTACTGAATATAATTATATACATGTGATTTTAGCAATTGTCACGCCGAGAACAATCAAATTCTTATATCAATAAATGTAAATATCATAAATTATTGTGCAGGGTACCTTTTTCGGCATTTTGCCGGGTATCTCCCTTATTTTTAAATATAGGGTTGCAGTTTTCGCGACAGTGTGTTACTTTTTTTTGTGAAATTAAAGATGGCGCCAGCAAAATTTTTATAGCCCTTTTGGTTTCTGAGATACAGGGTGGAATTTAAAGTATCACTTCTGAGGCACACCTCGTATCTCAGTTATCTTATCGAAGAAGTTGCAACGTATTATCATATCTTTTTTTTGGTAGCATCCATTGGCGTAGTAATGCTTTTTCTAACTCCTTCCGTTTTTTAGTTTTGAAGCAAAAATATATTTTTGGTAACGAGGTACCCTGTGTATTATTTCTGATATACATTAGGCAAATAGTGGGTTTTCAAAAAACTAAATTCAAAAGATCTTTTTTAATTCTTGATTCTTAATTATTTATTACAGCATTTTAACTTAATTAGGATAGAATTATTGAATTTTATCAAAACAAAACTATAATTACCCATCTTACTTAACTCTTTACAGATTCGTAGGTACTAGTCCATCTTTTAGAAAGTGATCGTCTAAAAATGCCCTTATAAGCGTCGAGTTGTGGATTATAGCATTGTTGAAGGAGGCATCTCGCAGGTCCGTAGGTACAAATCCACTTTTGAGGAAAGTTATCGTCTGAAAATGCCCTTATAAGCACAGAGTCGTGGCTTGGGGAACCGTCTCGTTGAAGACAAACGGCGTTACAAAGGGCTAATGGAACATATTCCATCAGTTCTGTAACAACTTCCTCATGGATTGAAAATTCTCGCACTTGAAAAATAAGGTTCTTCTAAGGTTCAGCTAACGAGTCTGCCAGAACATTTATCAGTATATATTTGTTATAAATACCACTGGAAAAACAACATTCAGGGGAGATACTTGTATTTTATCAAAATTCTTTGAGAATCAGACTTGGATACAGCAGTTGGCTCCTCTATTTGTTTGCAAGAAGACGATAGCGTGGCTTCTGTATAACCCAATACGTCTATTTCGTTTCGCTCTCTGTTTTGTTCGGTGTATGCCATAGGATGGAGCTTGATAAATGATACGTGTTCTACTAAGTTTGATTTAAGGCAACAAAATAGGTCTGAGAAAACAAACCAACATATGACAATCTTCATTATTTTCGTAAACAATAAATTAAATACGGAATACAGTAAAATAGAAATACCCAAACAACAAAAATAATGTTAACCAAGCCTGCTACCTACTAAAAAAATGTTAAATTTTGAGCTTGTATATTTTCTGGGAAGCCCATATTACGCCTAATAAATATAAGAACTAATATACAGCGTGTTCTATTCAAAAAAACTTCTTGCTTCATAACTAAAAAACGAATAAAATTTACAACGCCAATGGATTTTACAGGAATACTTTTTCGACAAGTGTAAAGATAAGTGAGGTACTAGGGGAGCGTTAAAAGTGATAGTTTTCAATTTCACCTTTATCTCAGAAACTAAAAGAGCTAAGAAAATTCTGCTGCGCCATATTTAATCACAAAAATATAGCAGATTGTCGCGAAAACCGCAACACTCTTATCTTTAATAATAAGAGAGGTAACCCTCAAAAGGTCGCAGAATGGGACACCCTGTACATTAGCCAAATGCTGTCTTTCGCACGTGTTATAGAACTTATCGACACTAAGTACTGGATTGTCTACAAACAATGGATTCTGCCAAATGTATAACCAGAATGAATCTTTAATGTCATTAGCCATAAAAAGCGGTATTAAGTTTTATATACCTAGAGACAACCTCTAAATTAGGTTAAATTCCCGAAAAATAAAAATGTTTTAATTGCTATTTAACCCCAAAAAGCATCAATAAATATCTATATTTAAAGAAAAGGTTTACTTCAAAGTTTTCTATACCGGGTGACTCACGTCGATGGTACCTTAGACGTTTACTGAAAACGAGACATGGATCTTTTTGAAAATTTGGTAACTTGCATGGCTGGCTCGGATCGATCGATCTAAAATATTTTCAGCGTTGCGACTTTGCCGCTTATGTGGAAAAGTGGCATCACCTTTGATATTTTTAATGAGACGCTGTATATATTATTACATTTTGGGTTCGCTATTACTTTTAAATTATTTTTGCCCCACACATTTCCTATCTTCAACCGTTTTTGAGTAATTAATTAATTTCCTTATTTTTCATCAAAAACATGTTTCCAATCGAATGTTCATTATTGTGGTGTTTGCATTTGTAGAAAGTTGAAATTTTGAATGCACTCTATGAATAAGCTGTGCATCAGTTCTGCGTAACGAAATTGGTTCCATATTGTTCGAAACTCGTTACGTTTCCGCAAAGTACAAGAATGCAGAAAAGTTCATTATTTCAAATGGGACACCCTGTATATTATCGAATATTCTGGTAGACAATTGAAGTTATTGGTGGCCGAGGTTACTTCTAATTCTCATTCTTATCATTATCGTCCTTCTCCTAACCGGAATTTGGCTATCGTGTTGTTATACGTATTTTGTTGACGGCCGCTCAGAATAATTCAGTGCTACTGAAATTAAACCAATCTCGTAGATTATTCAACCACGACATCATCCGTCTGCCAACATTCCCTTTTCCCGTTATCTCTCCTTGCATGATGAGTTGAGCTGTTGGTATATGAATTTTCCCATCGTATGATGCAATACTCAATTTTTCCCTTTTTTGTCATTCACATTCTTTATTCATTTTCTCAAGAACTTCTCTATTACGGAGTCTATAAACCCAAGCGCCACATTCTGCGATAACGCCACATTTCAAAACGTTGAATTTTATCCATTTTTGTTTGTTAAGCGTCCAAGTTTCCACACCATAAAGTAAGACGGGAAAGACGTAACAGAGAAGTATTCGTATGCTAAGCTCAATATTGATGTTTCGACTAGAAAGCGTTTTCTTCAATTTTACAAGCGAGGATCTGGCTGACTCTTTCTCCAAGGCTTCTTGACAAATGGCTACGCTAGACATGTTAAATAGGAGTGGACACAGAATATATCACTGTCCCACTTATTTACGTATCTCGATTTCTTCAGTCATTTCACTTTTCACTTTTACGTTGACAGCATATCCTCAATGTAGGTTGCTAATTAATCTCTCATCTGTCATGTCCAGGTTTTTCTCGAGGAGCTGTTGTATGTCTCAACATATTGAATGCCTTCTGGAAGTCGATGAAGCATGCATACACACCTTGATTCATATCTTAGCAACGTTGACAAAGCACATTGGCGCAAAGAGAGCCTCTCTTGTTCCAACGCCTGCCCGGAAACGGAGCTGTTTATATTTTCTTCTAGTTTTTTATATATTCTCCTTGTGGATAATTCTCAAGGACAATTTTAATTTATGACTCATGAGTGCAATTGTTCGGTAAAGGAACTTCTAAATTAGTTATAATTTACTAGAAATGGAATTATTACGTTTGTATTACTAATAATTAGACCGAAGTTACACTTCGGTGGAATTAAAGTTTCAGAATAGCTATAAAAAATCTGGCAACGGCATTTTTAAGTAGCAATATAATCTAGTATATCATAACAATTTGAATGATCACCGGTATCACAAACACGATAAAAACTCAATATTTTTGAAAGTGCATTGCTACGCCAGCGCAGTAGGAAAGCCATTGTCCTCATAATGTAAGATTTACACAAAATTCTAGCGTAACAGTACAACACATACAAATACACACACACACACGCACGCACCCACGCACGCACGCGCGCACGCACGCACACACGCACACACGCACACACGTACACACGCACACACGCACATACGCACACACGCACACACGCACACACGCACACACGCACACACGCACACACACACACACACACACACACGACACGCGACACGACACACACGCACACACGCACGCACGCACGCACGCACACGCAAGCACGCACGCACGCACACACGCACACACGCACACACGCACACACGCACACACGCACACACCACGCACACACGCACACACGCACACACGCGCACACGCGCACACGCACACGCGCGCACGCGCACACGCGCACACGCGCACACGCGCACACGCACACACGCACACACGCACACACGCACACACGCACACACGCACACACGCACACACGAACACACGACACACGCACACGCACACACGCACACACGCACACACGCACACACGCACACACGCACACACGCACACACGCACACACGCACACACGCACACACGCACACACGCACACACGCACACACGCACACACGCACACACACACAAGAACCCGCGCATATACGCACACATGCACACACGCACACACGCACACAAGAACCGCGCATATACGCACACATGCACACACGACACACGCACACTCACACACGCACACACGTACACACGCACACACGCACACACGAACACAAGCACACGCACACACGCACATCACACCCTACACATATATCATAATGTTATTATTATATATATATATATATATATATATATATATATATATATATATATATATTGAATCACCAAAGCTGTAGGAGTATTTGTATAAAATGAGCACACGTCTAATGAAATTAGTTTGTGTCCATCTTTTATGTTAACGTTTTTAATTTTCAAATTCCCTCACATATTATTCATCAATGTGTTTCCAGTGTACCAGCGGGATACAAAATAATTGAATCCCCTCTACATGTCATCTATTTACCTATAGATACATCCACCATTTTAACCATAACACTTAAAATAGCAGACCAAAACGGAGACCTCATCAATTTAAACGGTACAGTTATAACGATAGGATTGCATTTGAAGAAAAGATGGTGACGCGGTATAACACATATGCGTGTAACCACAACAAGTTGAACTATAAAAGATCTAAGTGTGGAAGCGCGAGAGTCAGTAAGCGGTCAACCCTCAAAGTATTGACAGAGCAGAATGGAGCATACTTGCAAAGCCTCAGGTTCATAGTAATACGATGAGTATATTAAACGTAAACGAAAAAGTTGTTGTTGATAACACCACAGTAAATTTTCATTGATACCGATGCGGTAATTTGAACTGTTGCAGATGAAGGACTAAAAGTTAACAGATAAAATATATTGGAAAGTTCCGCACATCATTCCTGCATTAGCGGAGGAATTGGCGTTAACGAAGTACATTGATAAAATTGTGAACACTCCAGTAGCATTTAGAATATGAGAAACACATATATTCAGCAGTTCCCACAACAGATAAACATACATGGGCAATCAAAACATCGACTAGTATAAAAACACCTAGATACATTATTATCGAATTTCAAACGGAGCGAGAAAATAATGTTTCTCAAGATATGAGCAGATTCGGTAAATGTGTACTAAAGAATATTAGGGTATTCATTAACACGAATCGTTATCCGTATGACAATTTAAACGTAAATTACGATAATAATATTTGCCTTGCTACATTGCAGGAAATGTTTGCTAAATTCCAAATGTCCTATTATCAAAGAGATGGTCAACCATTACTCACACCTAATCAACAGTCGCGCCATAGATAGTGGGTGACTGTTCGAATCAAAAAGAGACAATACACTATAAATCAGTAGTACTTCGTGTAGAATTCCAAACAGCAGTCGCTATACCTTCGAATACGACAGAATACTGTGAAAAACTCCACAATCGCTTAGTTACGTATAACGCGTTAACCAAAGCAGTAACACAGCAGTAATACAATGCTCGTCATAGTCGACGTACAAGGTTTTAAACTTCCAAGTTTTTATACCGAAAGAACTCGCAATTTTTAATGGAATACAAGTAGCCCGCTACATGTTTAAATCACCGTATCCTTGGCATACGTTAGATGCGGAGAGTAGCCGTCAAACTACTTGGTGAATTCATAATCAATACTGTATAAAATGGGAAGAGGGGTATACACCACCACACCAATTTCGCAGAATTTTCAGTCGTTTGATTCAACCTATAGAAACTGTCTAGGTCAAAGGTAGAGAGAAAGCGGAGTACATAAGAAGTCGTCCGTTGTGTTAACCCCGTTGGTGTCACTAATTCTGATACAATAGCCCACACAAAGCAGCAATTATCAATATTCTTCACATTCACTATGGCATGTTTATGCGAAATTTAGCCGGATATTCATATAGGATGAACCCGTAGCGGGAAAAAATTTTAACATGTTCACCTCTAAATATACGAAATTCACCAGCGACTACCCTACGAAGCAACATATATTAATAATGTACTACCCTACTACTCATAACTTATACTTACCGGAATCTCTATGCTGAAATCTTGATTGCTTAGAATCTAAGATTTCCACTACTCTTTGAAAATACCTTTCCAACACCATCCCCACACTCAATATATCATATTTCGTTTGAAAGGACTTTAATTCGGACTTTCTCTACTGTTCAGAAAGTACACCCCAAACAACACAACATACACTTCAACGAGAAGTGTTTCTGCAACTGGATTTGTATTAGTTTCAAAACAGTCACTTTAACGTCACCCATAAACGTCTGCACAACCGTATGGGCATTGAATGGCTATGTTCCGTTCTGTTCGCATCGGAAGTACTTGGTTGCACCACATTCTTAAGTGCGGTACGATTTATTGGTACAGCGTGCAGCATCTCTGAAGATGGGGTAGTTGGAATACTTATCCAACACCCAGTTTTTGGATGTCTTTTGTTGAAATTTTTTTCGGACATTCTTATTGAAACGTTTTATTGCGATATGTAACAGAGAGAATGAATAAACAATGTATAAGTGAACGGGTAGAGTTACGTGTTTTGTTATAACTCCTTTTTTAACTCTTTATTGCTCTTTATTAGTTTGCAGCATTACTATCATGTATTACAACTGTTACGAAAATAAGTTATATCCAGCGATGCGAACGAGGAAGCAACGTAACATATCGCGAGGGATAGGATAATATGTATGATGGACATATGAGGTTGAGGGGTAGAGAAGTGTACGGATAAACAATAACAATGATAGTCTGGATAGAGTGTTGTTGAGCACACATATTCTACCCAGCAGTGTATCTAACCCTGCCATGGTGCTTAGGGATAGAAGCAAGGTATTACCCCCACCTGTTTTTCAGAAACTCCTCAGCACATGTGGGGCTCAATACAATCTGGGGAGAAGATACTGAATTTGTCACTATATCCCTCACCGGTGATTGCGCAGGTTACTATTGTATGGGTGTTGCAGGACCCTAGATACAGATAAGTCATTTAGCGACCATTCATTATCTATAAAATCAACAGGACTGAGGATACTCTCTGATAAATCATCCATTCGCTCCACTTATATTGAAAAGTTCACAGTACTCCACTCTTCAGCGAACCCTGCAATACAATTAGGGCTCAGGACACTATCAGAAATGGGTCTCCTGATCTGTTCTCCTACCGTAGAACTACTATACGACCACTCCTCCATTAATTATACGGTAGAAGCAGAGATCAGCAAATCTTAAAATGGATTCCCTACCATTCCGCCCTGTGCATATGTTGCAGATGTGGACGGTTGCTCATTTACAACGCATCCAGGTGTTAGAGTAATCTGAGATTCCTCTTTCCCAGCACCGGATTCTCTACAGCGCTTGACGATGAACGCTCTTTCGCAAGTGGAGACCACTCATCCCCAAACTCTGCAATGCAATCAGGGCTTAATACATGATGCAATACTGCCTGATCTTCACTCACGGGTGACTGCATCCTCTCACATGGCTTACGTACAGGTTGTAGGGTGAGCAGTATTTCGTCCAAGTCTGCCTACGTGTGTGATAATACCACATCCGAATCGTCACCTGGAGGTAGTGTATCCCAAGACCGCAACGCTATTTCACAGTCATCCTGGTCGAAATACTGCTCGCTCTCAACCCGGTCACCGGCAGCACCTCCTTCCTGGAACAGCTCAATCACATCCTGTGCGTGACTTGTATGAGGTTGTTCTCCCAAAAACCTCCTCAGGATGGGAGTGTCATCCCACGGTAGTATCGAAACATGGCTTATGATGTTAACTCGTCCACCCACCGCTACGGGACGTAGTGATTACTACTATTAATATAAAAAAGGTGAAAGCATGCAAAAATAACGTTTGTACATTTTAAAGTCCCTTAAATATTTTATTCAAATGATTATAAGTTCATAAAGTAAGTTTTAAGACCTCGAAATATGTCCCCTAAAATGCATAACGTTGTTTTTAGTGAGGGAAACACATATATTTAGCGAAACGAAAACAGTACAAGTTATTCGTACCACTAATTCTATAGTTGACACTACTGAACATGCAATGACTTCAAGAGCAAGTTCCCCATCTGCTCCCCAGGTAAAAACCACCAAATTTTATGTTATTAATTTCTTTTTTCGTGGTTGGTACATTTCGAACGTCTTATTTCTTTTTTTATAAGTTTCTGCTACCCCTGTTTTCCATCCTCTGGGGAACTCATGTATCCCGCTAGCGTCCTCAACTCCTCTCCACGATGTCCCGCCAACTCCTACTCCTGTGGTTTCCTATCCAATTGACGTTGGCCTCCCTTCAGCGCCCACACCTCAGGATTCCTCCCACTCTTCCTCTGAGTTGATGTATATCCTGCCCTCTGCATCCTTTCCTATTATCGTGGACTCCCAATCTAGCGACGACGAAATTTATAAACTGACGACCGTAGTCCTGGACTCTCTGCAAGATTACAATCCTGATGCGGATACAGTATTACTTGACATGACCAATGCCGAAATCATTACTATCAGTGACGAGGACACACCACTACCTATTGACATAGACGAATATAGCGATAATAATAATTACTTCGTCAGCATATCATCCAGTGTTGAGGGAGTGTGTTCTTCCTGTGCTGGGAACGTTTACCTCAACACTGGTGATTCCGACGACTATAACAATGATGCATTACGACTACTTCGCGAAACACGTACTGACTTTTGTAACGAAATCATCGTTGAAGAGAGCACCGATGAGGAGAACTTCATGAACACTCTCACTAATAACATGCAACAACTGGAACGTAGCTCTCTCGAACTGTCAGACGTAGTACAACAACTAAACATACAGGAACAGTCATATAACAGCATACAGGACGAGAACAATGACAATGGCAGTGCTCCAGACGTCGCTCCGCACGGAAATAACAAAAACGCTGACGACGTGCAAGACAATGACAACGAGAACTTGACGATTACTGGTTTTGGGCTACACATATCCCTATGACCATTGGTCGCACTATGATTCCACCCCTCTACAACGTTATGTGTGCGATGGTGTCGGGGACAATGCCACTCTACGCAATTCTGCGTTTACAATTATTGCCAGGTGGTACTGGCTATTCTACGCACATCGCATCACATGGGACCGTCTCACATTCACGGTATGTATTGTGTTGATATTACTTTATCTTATACTTATAACTCTTGCTGTGCCATAGTGTTATAAGCCTAGCTACACTAAGTGGGTATGATCATGCCACTGGTCATCTGGAGATGATACTGGAAACGGTCAAAGAGATTGGTGGACTTTATGTACGCTCAATTACTTGCACCACGTCCTCGCAGATGTAATTATACAAAAGTGGAAAGGACCTTTCGCACTTGTACTAAATCAAAATGTTTTATTCCTAGAGAAAATCATATATCTGAGTAATACACTGATTACATTTGTACATACAGCAAATAAATATATTAGCATATCATTATCTTTTTTTAATTTGGTTTTTAAGTGTGGTATCAGAGAAGTGTCTATTTGAGTAGGCAGAGTGCGAAAATAGCCTTGTGAATGTGTTGAGCCTTAGTGACCTTCGTATTTTTTACATCTTACAGTGTGATATACTTAGAAATATGCGACCTTGGGAAAGTTCTATGAAAACATGACCTACTTATTGCGTAACCTTGGGCGGGTGGGACCTTGGAAATGTGGGACCTTGGAATTGTGGTGTGTTCCAAAACTCTCGAATCTTACCTACTGTGGCACAAAAGGAGGTGGGATGATCGTAATTGAAAGAGCGAAAAGATGTGTTAAACCGTACGAATTGGTGTCTCCCGGGTAATATGGGTTAGAATTTTTCTTATTGCATGCTATGCACCGGTGAATAGAGAAAGAGACCAGGAGCGTGAGAACTTCTGGTACAAAGTAGAGAACGTGTTGAACGTATGTAACCTAAACGAAAGAGTGATGATAGTGGGAAATATGAACGGATGAGTAGGAGTACAGAGAGAACGTACTGAACGCATTCTAGGAAAGCTCGATGCCAAAGAGTCAATGTAAATGGTGAACGCCTGGTGATCACCTGTGTAGATAGCAGCCAGTTTATATACAATACGTGGTTTAAACGTAAAAATGTGCATAGGTATAGTAAATGAAACAGTGTGGAACGAAGAAATAAGACACTGACGTTGAAAGTGCATGGATAAGCTTGAAAACTGCGTTGTCAATTGTGCCGTGCGGATATGTGGAAGCGTGACTGTAGGTAGATAGAAAAAAAGTGCTTCGTGGAATGAGTCGGTAAAAAGGGCAGTATGTAAGAAAAAAGATGCGTACATGGCAATGATTGCTGCAAAAAATGAGATTGAGAAAAAACGATTGCATGAGGTGTACAGATTAAGAAACAAAGAAGCGAAGGAGGCATTGACAATAAGTAAAGAGGAAGTGATGTCTGTGGAAGGAGAGAAAATGCGGAATGATTTTGAGGGAAACAAAAAATTCTTCTGGAAATGGGTCCAAATACAAAACGTGGCCCAAAACAGAACGCTGCAGGAGTGATGAATACGAGCAACTAAATAGTATGAAACGATTGTGAAGTGAGGCAGTGCTGGCAAGAATATTTCTCAAAGCTGTACAGTAGTGTGGAAAATAAGACTGCAGGGTTAAACAACGAGAATGTAGAAGGAATCGTGAATGAAACTGAGGATATTGGGATAAATGAGGTAGAGAAAACTGTAGAAAGGTTGAAAAACTGCAAGGGAGCAGGCGTAGACGATATAAGTAATGTACAGGGGTGCAAAACGTATACGAAGATTGTGTGAATTATTCAACGTATGCCTTATGTGTGGAAAAGTGCTGAGGAATTGGAAGAGCGCGATCATTGTATAAGGGTAACGGAACAAGAGAGATTGTAAGAACTACAGAGGAATAAATTTCCCCAGCGTGCCTGGTAAATCATTTGGAAGAATACTGATAGATAGAGCACGAGAAACTACACAAACTAAGATTTGAGACGTGCAGGGTGGCTTCATGGCAGGGAGAGGATGTGTTGATCAGATGGTTGCTCTTCAGCAGATGTTCGAAAAGTGTTTAAGGGTAAAAAGGAAGCTGTACTGTGCGGTAGTACATCTGGAGAAAGCATACGACAGAGTGAATAGGGAGAAGCAGTGGGATATATTAAATGAGTATGACGTACATAATGGTCTAATAAATGGAATAAGGGCAGTATACAACGGTAGTCGGGTATGTGTTGGGGTGAGAGGAGGTGTGAGTGAATACTTTAATATTGAGCAAGGAGTGCGACAAGGCTGCGTGGTGTGTAATGTGCGCCGCTGTTGACCACGTATGCAAAAAAAAGGAAATAGGAATAGGAAAAGGGGAAAGAAGGAAACCCCTACTAGCAGCTAGAGTGCACTTGGATGCGTGGGAAACATTGAAGACCGAGAGAGAAGGGAAGGAAAGATACGTATGTAGAAAGAAGGACAGAAATTTGGACGCCACGAGTAAAATACAAAAAAAGAACCCTTTCCTAAAAACTCGACACAGAAACGGTAACTTAAAACACGGAGAAGTAACTATACAATAAGATAAGGTTATACATATACAAATTTTATATAGGTAGCAATAATTCACAAAATGGTATCAAAAACTTGTATTCCAATAATGTAGTCCCCAAAAATAACTGAATGTTGCACTTATTCGTTGTTTAAATTAAAAGGTGGTATTACAGTAATTCACTGTACTTATAATCATAAAATATGTAACGATATATATATATATATATATATATATATATATATATATATATATATATATATATCGTTTTATCGTTTTTATTATAATTACAGTGAATTACTGTAGGTACCACCTTTAATTTAAACAACGAATAAGTACAAGCTTGAGTTAAAGAAAAATTAATGTAACATAATTGTGTTCAAATAAAACGTCCACATAGTAGTAACAGAGCAAGTTATTAGCTATGTAGTTCCAATTTCAATGATATTAAAACATGAGCATAATTAAGTGACACAAAAACAATTCACAATACTAATGTCCGAGCAACGTCGGAATTTAAAAACACACATTGTCATTATATAATAGGCTTTTAATTAAGTATATATGTATAATCCAGTTTCGACCACAGCGATCTTCTATTCTGAAACAAAGAGATTGTAAGTTTCACTACTCAATATAGATGGACATATATGCATGGCATCGATGTGTTAAAGAGTGATATAAGTGCAAAAGTACAGAGATAATGAAATAAACTTACTTAATCGAGTGCTTCAAAAATGCTTACATTGGCATAATACTATGGAAATATTTGTTTGTACAGAAAAGCTATATAAGGGTGTAATTTGAGTGAATTTTTCACTCTTCTAATTTTTCTCAAAGTATGAACATGCATTAAAATGCATGTCAAATTTAAAATTATTCTCGGTAAAAGAATCAGATAACCTAAAAACTCAAAACATCTCAAACAAACATTGTCATAATCGTAAATTAAATAATAAGTGTGGTTATGGTACGTTTATGATGGACTTCTGTTAATAAAAATCAGATCTGAATAATAACGTGTGAATATTGTCGATTATAAATAAAATTCCTTTGTTAACGAAGTGATGTCGCGTTTTAATTTTAAATCGAAATAAATTAACCGAGCACCTAACTAAGAGCAATTAATATAAAATTATTGCTATTCTTTCAAGTATTTACCAAGGAGCCAATTATTATTTTTTTGTAATAATTTTTTTAAAGTTAAGTGATTCTGTCTTCTAAATGTAAGCGATACAAGGCAGCCATCAATTTCGATGAAATGAAGTTCCAATGCTGTAGAATAATTATACAATTGTAGCTGTTGAAGAATATGCAAAGCTGCAGATCATGCATCAAGGGACTTATTTACTGGCGTCCAAAGCAAACCCGAGTTGGAAGTGGAGCGCCGTCAAAAGGAAGCAGTCCAACTAAAAGAACATTTCGTTAATATGTGAGTTTACAATTTTTTAATTTAAAGAAGGTGATTAGTAGTTAATATTATGTATTTAATTTCACAATTTAGATTAAAGGATATCAAAGGGTCTGTGTACAAGGTGTAAATAGTGCATTTAATATTAAATTTATATAATTGGATTAGAATAAAAAAAATTTTAAATTTAAATTTCATTTATGGCCGTAAATTATAAATAAAATTAAATAATATTTTAATTTTTATTTATAATTAATTTTTTTTTTAAAAAATTAATATATATATATATATATATATATATATATATATATATATATATATATATATATATATATAATATATATATATATATATATATATATATATATATATATATATATATATATATATATATATATATATATATATATATATATATATATATATATAATTTAACTAAACCGGAAAATTACGAATACAGGCGATAAAGCTAGTCGAGGCAAGTATAATTATGATTAATATTTCATCAAATATTTTGATGATGGCGACCAACAATTTAAACATATAACGATACTAATGCTGGCATCTCAATACAAGTTTACATTGCAAGTAAATTTCAATTATTATAATCAAATAATCATTACATCACAAATAAATTTATGCTTAGCAACGTTGGGCACAATTAATTTTATCTAAAATTTATATTCATCGTAAAAAATTATGGCGCTCAATCGTGGACAAAAAGCATATCTTAATTTCAACCCTGTTCAATATTAATTGGTTACCGCAACGGTGGCGAAATGAAGTTAGTAATTTAAATTAAAGATAAAGCGTCAAGAGCATTGTTTGAATTGAAAAGTTATTGTAAAAATAGGATCAATTCAGTTTAGTGTAAACAAAAAAGTAATTGTAGGTTTGTTCAGTGGTTATTGAGTTTTCATTTTATTGAAAGTTAGTATAAAATTAAGGTATAAACGAAATATAGGGAAGGTTTCTGTATGGAAAATAAAGACGTAAGAATGTCGAGATCCGGTAAAGTGTACGGTCCTACAGGAATAAATTTAACAGCACAAGGTAAACGTTCAGAAGAGGGGAAAAATATCAGATCAAGAAGAAATGGGAGGAAAACATTTTCCACAAGAAGAGGCGACTAATCCGAAAAACATGATTAGATCAGAGCAAATGAATAGTGTGAAACAAAATAAAAAAGAAGAGAAAATTGAAAAGTTAGAGCAACAGATATCGAAGCAATTGGTGGAATGGAAATATGAAAATGACGAGATAAATAAAAAATTTGCAGACTTGCAAGAAAATGCCAACGGGGAGATGAAAAATTAAGTGCATAATGAAAATAGCAAAGTATGGATGAGTATGCAACTGAATCAAGAACAAGAGATGGAAAAATGAGAGAATAAATTGCAAAATTAACAAAGAAAATCTGGAAATTAAAAAGGAAGTGAGTGATACCAATAAAAGGATAAATGTCGTAAAGGAGGAAATGCTGGAGACATTCAAAGAATACGATTTAGAACTGAATGTACTCAAGGAGAAAGAACCAAGTAGAATATGAATGAATAATGGAGAATACCTATTATGGGGAAAAGAACTGCTATTTAAGTACGAGGGCAAGAAACACGAGTCACCTATGATGTTCTTAAAGAATGTAGAAGGATATTTTATTCGCGTAATAAGCAGAAGATGAAATTAATCAAGAGACTGATGAAAGGAAACGCGGAATTATGGTTTAATATGATTCAAGAGCAGTGTACGGATTTTCAGCAATTTAAGGAAATGTTTTTTACAATATTGGAGCGAAATCCAATAAAATATGATAAGAGAAGAGTTCGTTAGAGCAAGATATAACAAACATGTAGGAATGTCCATGGAAATATACCTACATAATGAAAAAGTATCAGATTGCGCGATATTTTACACGGACTATTAATGAACCAGCCATGGTACAATACTTAACAGTTAGAGGACAATATATCTGAGAATATTGCCTTACAAAACATTCAGGATATCAACTTAATGCTACAATTTCTCAGAAGATATGATGCGGTTGAATACAACCAGGCATCAAGAAACAAGGTTGTATTTAATGATAACGGTGAAAGTAATGCGGATTATAATGGAAACCAGAGACCACCATACAATCATTATCAAAGTAGAGGCGGATATAATAATTATTGATGGAGATCCATCCAAAATAACCGGAGATATTATAATAGGGGGAATAACGGTAAATAAATGTCAACAACCAAAATAATCGACAGCATGAAAGACAGGAAATCTATAATACAAGAAGAGAAGCACCGAGGAATGACAGGAGAAGCGATTATCAAGATATGCATTGAAAGTCAAAACAGAAGAGTCAACAACAATCCCATAAGTGCGGAAAATCAGAAAACGGATGAAAATAGTCAAGCGGCGACAAATGAAATTGAACATAAGACAACCTCGTTGTTAATATGAACACCAAAAATCAACACCCAAAAGAATTTCTCAATGTAGAACACGATTGTAAACAAGAAAATTCACCCAAAAAAGTATTACCATTCATCAAAGTGGAAGTGAAGAACATTAACATGAAGGCTTTAGTGTATACGGGGTCGGAGAGTTCATTAATTAAAGAAGAGTTTATTGTAAAATGTGCAGAACTATTCAAAAAAGAAATAATTAAAGTTAAGAAGATGGAAGTTTATGCGGCGACCAACAGAAAAATCAGTGTCGTCAGTAGGATGTTAAGTACGAATGTGAAAATTGATAGACAAATTTACGCGACACAATGGCTTATTAGTGCGAATTTAAGCATGGATATGATTATCGGTATAGATATAATTAAGAAAATGAAAATGATAATTGATGCCGAGAATAATAAAGTATTAGTGGGGGAAGAAACGTTGAATTGGATAAATAATGAAGTTAGTGTGAATCTGAGAAATATTCAATTCATAAAGGTAGAAAATATTGTAAGCGATGGACAATTCGAAGAAAAATATAAATAATTTAAACCTCAAGTCATTGATTTAATCAAAAGTGACTTGACATTAATAGACGAGAAGCCTGACGGTACGAGCATAAAGTAGAAATTGAGGATCATACACCGTTTCGTAATAAAATCTACCCGATACCTTATTCAAGACGTAGACAGGTAAAGAAAGAAGCAGCTGACATGTTGGAGGTCGAAAACTAGTTATATTAATCCAATCGTTGTAGTGAAAAAGAAGGATGATGGCATTCGGCTATGTTTAACTGCCAGGAAGCTCAATTAAAGAACGAAACCCTAATATGAGGTTCCGCAAAATATTGATATTTTTTTAAGTAAAGTGTGGAATAAAATGATTTTTACAAAATTAGACTTAAGAAATTCGTTTTCGCTGATTCCATTCGAAAAGTCATGTAGAAAATATACTGGATTTAGTATCGAGGTAGATATATTTCAATTTAATGTAGTCCCATTTGGAGCGATGCAGCAAATACTGAATCGTTATGAAAATGTGTGTATGCACTACATAGATGACATCCTGATATTTAGCAAGAATCTTGAAGAACATATGAAACATTTAAAAGTGATTATGGGGGCATTAGCATATATGGGATTGAAACATAGTATAGAAAAATGTCAATTTTTACGGGAACAAGTAATGTATTAGGGTATGAAATGGGACAGAATGGAGTTAAGGTCAATGAAGAGGGTTTTGTTGAATTAAGAAATTATCCCAGACCAAGAAATTTCATAACGTTACGATCTTTCTTAGGCGTAATGAATTACTCCAGAAAATTTATTCCCAGCCGCTTCCGGAAAGTTGATCGAAAACATTTGATGGAAGGAAAATTGGTCGAAACGCAAGTGGTCGAAACAGTAATTTATCGAAACAGCAATTGATCGAAATACGGTTCTAGGAAAATTGATCGAAAGCGATTGATCGAATACAAGCGACTTTCCTTCGCACTTTTTTCAGGCTTAGGACTGACAGCACAAAGCTAGCTTGTTTAAAAGTCGTTTTTTAAGTTTTTTGGTTTTTAGTCGGAAAGAAATTCCTTTGTCATTATTTTTTTGAGAATTTTTTGTTTTCGTTTTTTTTCTTGCTTTGCAATACAATTGTGTATTCATTAGATCAAAAGCTTGTGTTGTGAGATATGCCTCGTAAAAAGTCTTCGATGTTACCTATGTTATAATTGCCAACAAGTCTTGCTATTCTTTCAGCACAGTCTCTGTATTTTTTACGGACAGGAGGACATTCTTGACCACTTATATATTGCTCAATTTGGATTGTCCGTAAACTTTGTTCTCTTTGAATAGCTTCTATAAATTTCCATGTATTTGGGTGATCAGCCGAAATTTGTTGCTCAAAACCCCGATGCCACCCTTCAATTGCATTGTTAGTTTTAGGTAAACCTTGCTGCACTCCTTCGAAACAGTTCCACATATCGTGTGGAAATTGTGGGGGTCGCCGAGGTTGGCGGCGTTGCGGACGCCCAATCCACGTATATTCAAAGTAATCAAGTACAGGTTGTGCTTCTGGAGGTATTAGGTCTCCATCAGAAAGTATTTCGAAAGCCTGAACTACATCTTCCGTAGGGACAAATGCAATGGCGAGTAGCAAACGTAATGCTAGTGCGAAATCTGCATCGGTTTCATATCGCCTTTGAAGGTCAGTTGCTTGAATTCGTGTAAATATGCACTGGCTAAAATGAAAAAAGCAACCACGTTGTCGGCATTCTGGAAATTCTTGAGCATTCATCATTGCATGTTCAAAATCTGTTAATATCGTTCTTGTGGAAACTGCTGCTTGAAGTTCCTTCAGTTTCTGAAGCAACGTAATGTACGTTATCTCTCTTTTATCTGGCAATAATGCATACGGCAGGGGAATAGCGTTGTTATATTGCAACCCATGAATAGTATACATTTGATAAAAAAGACGCAGTACAGTTTTAAACGTACCATTCATATACCAGTGGTCGGACTGGACCAAAAGTTGGAGATATTTTTTTGTTGAGAATATTAATATGCGGTTTTCATTGGCTCTCGAATCGAACAACAAGAAATTTTCACCATCTTTGGTCTTGGTATACTCGTGTGGAAAAACGATATCTTAGCGGCGTAGAGGTAATGCTGGGGCGGCTTGTTCTTTTTTACGAACATTTCTTATGGCCCTTCTTATGCTGTCTACTTTTGCAAGACTAGCTGCTGCAGCTTGGGTGACGCCAATGGATGCATTTGATATAATCACATGAGGTGCATCTTGGGTTTCCCTAGCTGTATTCTTGGTTCTGTTCATTACCATATCGGCTTCTACCCGTGCACTTTACAACAAGAGATTTGGCGATAACTTGTCTCAAGGGAACTAGAAGAACAAGTCTGCTGAAGTAATCACTGATAACGAGAATATGAGCTTGTCCCTGAGTACTTCCTGGTAAAGGTCCCATGAAGTAAAGACTTATCATCTGCCACGGATCATATATATGAGGACGCAGTTCATCAAACCGACAGGTTTGAGTTGCTCAACCTTGTGTTGGGCACAGGTGGTGTAACGAGACACTTATTGATGAACGTTAGCCAGCATCTTGGGCTAACAAAACCGATGGCGGAGACGCCAAAAAGTCTTGTAAACTCCGGGTGACCAGAGGTGACAATGTCATTATTATCTTGTAGCATCCTAATACGAAAATCCCTTGGAACCACTAATTTCCTACTCTCGTGAGTAGATGACGGAAATGAAGACTTAACATTATTGCAAAGTAACCTATTTTTATCGACAGACCATCCGTGATGTCTATGTGAAAACGTTTGAGGCGAGAAAAGATTCCAAGATACCATTTATCTTGGGCGGAAAAATATTCTTTCTCGTCGACATGCGCAACGGGTACAATATTTTCAACAGCTACAGGTACTGAATGAGACAAGGGATCAGGTACGATATTTCCCTTACTCTTGCGATGAAAAAAGGTAAAATCATAGAGTTGCAAGCGTAACGCCCATCGTGCAAATTAATTTAGTGTAGGTACTATTTTGGTTAGTATAGGTACCGTCCACATAAGATAGAAGAACTCCGACTAAATTTACATCTATAGCAACACTAATAGTAGTAGATCGTTACTAAGCTTAACCATTTGACCAAAACCACCTAACCATCAGATAAAACCTTGAGCTTGTTCACTACCCACCCAAATGTAGAATACAGGGCCCTGTACTTTAGCAGTCTGCTAGGATGAATGTGCTAATTGACTTGTTTTACGTGTGAAACGGCTACCACTTCTGGGAAACGACTACTGCTTCTGGGAAACGGCTACCTGTATTTTGGATACATTTCTTGGGGGAAGCAACTATCTCGTCCAGAGAGATCCTGGTGGTGGTTAGGGCAGTAGTATGTGGTGCTATAGATGTAAATTTAGTCGGAGTAAGCAGGGGTTGTCCTTCTGTTTGGTAGTAGTATGATTGAATTTTGCGTACATTTCGTATAAGCATTGACTAAAAAATTATAAGACACGCAAGTGTAATGTTAAATTGCGTTCCCAACATGCTGTCTTTTTCTAATGGAACCCCTGCTCTCCACCACCTACAAGCTTCTGACTTGTAAACTAACGACATCGTTGCAAATTTTCTGAACTGATTACTCGACTGCACGAGTCATGACGAAACTGATTGTCATTGTCGGGTCGGCGCCATCCGTCTACATATTCATAGATAAATAAAAACCTTACATACTATAAACGGTATTGTTTCCCTAGCTATTATTATTCTTTGAAATAATATTTTTATTTCCAATATATGAAGTTAAATTGATACCAAATAAATAGCTACCTGTGTATCCAATGATTATTTATAAATATACAATATAGTCAATATAAAGCAAAAATATAAATTGCTAACAGTCAAATCGTACCATGAATTTTTTTACGAAAAATATTTAAGGGGTAATTTTTAAAAACTATATCCAGGGCGTTATACAGTTTTGTCGCATTATACGTAAAACCACATTCGAACAATGTTGTACGATGTGCAGGTATGGTAAAATTATTTACATGTCTGATATTTTTAGAGTGAATTTCATTTCTACCAATTAATTTGCGGCGCAGATATGCAGGACTGTTCGTTATAACAATTCGATGTATAAAATTTAAGAAA
The DNA here is from genome assembly GCA_036346205.1 of Vesta saturnalis. Lineage (NCBI taxonomy): Eukaryota > Metazoa > Arthropoda > Insecta > Coleoptera > Lampyridae > Vesta > Vesta saturnalis. The sequence goes on along the minus strand of JARFJB010002411.1, from coordinate 596,989 downwards.
TGAAATTTCCACCTTGTTTTAAGGAGAGCCAATTTAATTCTTGCATGAAATCGCTAATATGGTCAAATTTACGTAGACCATACATAAATCTGCAACAAGTATTTTGTAGATGTTGGAGCCTGTTTCTGTTAATGTAATTTAGAAATGGGTAATAAACAGTTAAACAATATCCATAAATCGGAGAAATTAATACTTTACATATTTTTTTTCTAAACTTAAATAGATATTTATGTATTAAGGGCATAATCAGAAGATTATGGCTCGAGGGATTGTTAAAAGCCCGACGCGAAGCGGAGGGCTTTTATATTCCTGAGAGCCATAATCTACAATTATGCCCGTGGTACATACAATGTTTTATTTTATTTTGCACCATGAAACTGAAACAAAATATTAAAAAGATTCAGTATTTTCGGCAAGTTTTTAAATGCAAATGCAGTGAAATAAAGTCGACAGTAGGCTAATTTGTTGTTACTAAGATACTGTGATATTGCTATTATATATCATGTCATGTGTTTGCTGTCAATCATGCTGCTTAGCATCAATGACATTTCCGTGCTATAAAGACCACATTACGCCCGCATTTGGAGGCGTATAAAGAACATTATGGTGGCAAAATAAAATAAATTATATTATTGACTTATTAGTAAATAATAATCGTAGTTTCATCTAGGCCCTTTTGATCACGTAACTTACATGATCACTAAAATTGTATTTACGATCTGAAACTAAACCTAAATTTTTTATTTTCTCCGCAAAAGGTAAGGAAACACCGTTTTTTAAATTAAATTAGGAGAAATAATTATAAAAAATATAGAAATAATGAATAAATATATGGTAAACGACCTTAACGAATCGATTCTGCAAGCTGTCGAAATATCAATTCCTAGGACAAGCCACAAAGTAAACCGAATACCTGTACCTTGGTGGAACCCAAAAATCGGTGAAGCTATTAAGGCCAGAAAAGTCGCTCTGAAGAAGTTTTCAAAAAACCCCACTACAGAAAACCTTATCAATTTTAAAAAACTCAGAGCAATAGCACGACGAGAGATTAAAACCTCACAAAGGTCCTCATGGCGAAGTTACGTCAGCTCATTACAAACAACAACGCCTACTACAGAGTTGTGGACTAAAATCCGTGCCATCTCCGGGAAACGTTACAATAAAAGCCTCCCAAAATTGAAAATTAAAGACAATCTATTTACCGAACCCGCAGCAGTAGCCGAGCAACTAGCTAATCATTACCAACAGGTTAGCAGTACAAATAACTACAGTGCAGATTTTAAATTTAAAATGACGACAGCAGCCACCCTTAGATCTTACTGAAATAACCTATCAAACCTACAACGAGCCAATTACTATGGAAGAACTCCGTATAGCTCTACACGAAGCTAAGGAAGGTGCGACTGGAATCGATGATATCCCAAACGGAATGCTGAAAAACCTACCATACTCATGTTTGCTGGATTAACTTTATACTTTCAACAAAATTTGGAACGAAGGCAAGTATCCAGAATTGTGGCAGACTGCAATGGTAGTACCTGTCTTAAAAACTAGTAAGGATCCGTTAGAACCGGACAGCTACCGTTCGATCTCTTTATGTTGCTGTATGGAAAAACTCTTAGAAAAGATTATCAATAAAAGACTGGTCAATTTAATGGAAGAAAATAACTGGACAAATCATTATCAGGCGGGATTTCGGAAAAATTATAGCACAATTGATAAATTGGTGCAATTGTCAACGCCATCTATGAAAGCTTCGGAAGAAGAGAACACCTAACAGCTGTATTTGTCGACATAGAGAAGGCTTATGATACAGTTTGGAGATATACCGTATTGGAAAAGCTACATAAATGGTGGGTAAAGGAAAAATTAGCCTATACCATAAAGTGATTTCTGTATGATAGACGTTTTAAAGTGCGGGTAGGGAAAACAGTGTCCGACGAACATATTTTAGAAAATGGAATATCTCAAGGCTCTCCACTTAGCGTAACTTTGTTTGCTATTGCGGTAAATGATATCACAACTACACTAAAACCAACAATTGGCCGCTCTATATACGTTGACGATATCACGATTTATAGGTCCGGGAAAAGAGGCGCTGCAATTAACAACGAGCTACAGAAAGCAATTAACACCATAGTGGAACAGGCACAAAAAGTAGGATTCCGGTTTTCTCACTCAAAGACAGTGTCTATGCATTTCTGCAAGCTAAGAACACCGCATTACGAGCCTAAACTTTACCTTGGAAATAAACGAATCAGAGTTGTGTCTCAAACAAAATTTCTTGGCATAATTCTTAACCCTATCCTCTCGTGGAGAAACCACATAGAATATATATACACAGTATCGAAACAAGTCTTGAATATAATAATAACACAAACTGGGGTGCAAACCATTCTATTACGGATTTATAAAACAATGATTCTTTCAAAGATAGATTATGGATGCAATGCATACAGATCTGCATGCATATCTCTCTTGAAGAAACTAGACACAATCCAAAATGTCTCACTAAGATACTGCATGGGGGCTTTCCCCACAAGCTCTTCATATAGTTTATGCGCCGAAGCTCGTGTTCTACCCTTAAAGTTCAGGCGCATGTGGCTGTTACAAAAATATGTTTGCAAAATCAGCATTAAGTCAACACATTTTAATTACGAGATCATCACTAAGAATGAAAATACGTGCAGGACATTAAATACGCTCATATATGTACAATTAACAAAACAAAGGATCACATTACAGATCCCATCACAAGAAGCGACCAAAAAGGAGTATATTAGAGATAAAATATTAGACCAATGGCAAAATACTTGGAATCAACAAAATAGGGCCCTTAAAGAACATCTACCTTCGATCAAAAAACGCAAAATATACCCAGCATTCTCAAGAAGGAACAGTATAGTCATTACAAGACTTCGCATAGGTCATACAAAGTTGACCCACGAACACATACTTACAGGATCACCCCGCCAAACATGCAACGTACAATTAACGATCCGACATCTCTTCACTGATTGTCAAGCAGTGCAAGCACAACGAGAAATCTGTGATATAAGAGGTCCATTTCCTAAAATGCTAGAAGTAAATGAAAGAAAAATGAAAAAGGTGCTTGAATTTTTACATTTATCAGAATTACACGGAAAAATTTAACCAACAAATATGCACATATTCAGAATACGTTTTGGAACAAGTAAATAATTCATAACAGGCTAAAGGAAAAATAACCTTAGAAGTTGATGCCTAATAAATAATTAAAAAAAAAACAACCTCTAAAAAATAAAGTTAATCTAATTAAAATTATTGTAATTCAACTATAAGAAACCAAACTATTAATTAATATAATTTCCCCTAATAAATTTAAAGAAGGAGGAGCTGCTATATTAGAAGAACATAATAAAAATCATCATAATCTTATTCTAGGTATAATATTAATTAAACCGTTCTTTAAAAACAATCTACGACTAGATAAACGTTCATATGAACAATTAGCTAAACAAAATAATCCTGAACATAAACCATGAGAAATTATTATTACAATTGAACCATATAAACCTCATATATTTATTGTTATTAAACCTCCTAATACTAATCTCATATGTGAAACTGATGAATATGCCATTAAAGACTTAACATCCATTTGACGTAAACAAATTAAAGAAATAATAAAACCCCCTATTAAACCAATAATTATAATAATAAAATTAAATTTTAAACCTATAATTATATAAATTTTTATGAAACGAATTAATCCATATCCCCCTAACTTTAACATTACGCCAGCCAAAATTATTGACCCAGAAATTGGAGCCTCTACCATGAGAACAAAAATTGTACAAATATAAAAATAAATATTATTTAATGAAAAAGAAAGATAATAAATATCTAAAGTATAAAATTATCATGATATATATATATATATATATATATATATATATATATATATATATATATATATATATATATACAGTTGACTCGCGATAATCCGACAGTTATGGGACCTAGGGGGTGTCGGATTACCAAAAATGTCGGATTACCGAAGGTTAGTTTATTTTTACTGAATTTGTCCATATAAGTTAAGAAAATTAATTGTTGACGTATTATTTTGTATACTCTTCGATATCAAAGGTGTAGAATAATCAATTTAGGCATTATTTTTCACAAAAAAGAGAGATTTATTGCATATAAAATTGAAAAACACAAAACGATTAAGCGTTTACAAAAAAACAGAGCGAACATTGTGCAAACTTACGGATTAAAATAGTCTGTGATTGTTTTTTGTTTTTTCTTACGTAAACAGTCTGTCATGCCTTTTTCTTGGATGTCTTTCAGCATAAAAACGTTGTTGAAGTACAGTTCACTCTCCTCGCACCAGCGTATTAATGTGTTAGCTTCATCACAGCTGACGGTATATTTTTCCTCCACGGCCTCCTCGATTGTTTCGTCTTGAACAGTAGACGTGACTTGCAGTACTATCTCATCATCTGTTTCATCCGCATTTAAGTTGCCGTCTAAGACCCATGTTCTTAAGTCTTCTAAACATTCTTGTGGAACGGTGATATTACCACAAAGTGTCAGTGTGTCATCCACAACTCCATTAACTTGAGACTGTTCATCTTCGTTTTCTTTCTTTTTCAGGAGTGGATTTTCTGGCCAAATATGCTTCCACGATTTTATGAGAGTTGACGTTTTTACTTGTTGCCATGCAAATGATGCGTTAAGGATGGTATTCTTTATGTTAAATGACTTCAAAGCAGAAGTGATGTCTGCATCGGGCTGGCTGACGATGTCCATCAGTAGGCGCTTTTTGTAATGTGCCTTCAATGTTTTTATTACATTTTGGTCCATCGGTTAAATGACAGCAGTTGTGTTTGCTGGCAAATACATAACTTCAATGAACCCATTAGCTGTCTTAACCCTCAATTCCTCCATGGCCGGATGTCCGGGGGCGTTATCTAACAGTAAAAGGGCCTTTAACGTTAGTTTTTTTTGTTTCAAATCTTGTTTTACTTCTGGGACAAAATGATTGTAAAACCAGTCTCGGAAAATTTCTTGAGTGACCCACGCTCGTCCTTGATTCTTATATACCACTGGAAGAGTTTAAAAAGTTTAATTCTTAAATAAATAATAATAGAATTAAATTCTTTCCTTAAAAAACTAGATATATTTAAAAACGAATAAAATTTCATTTCAAATTAATTATTTTAAAATATTATATCGCAAATAAATAAATGATTAATTAGTCCTTTTAAATTCGAGAAAATCAATTACATAATTTCAATCTAATCAACCCTGATACAATCCTAGTTTATATTTTAATTTTAATGAATTTAAAATTATTATAATAATTAATATTCAAATTTAAATTTCACCTAAAATTCAAATATCAAATTTAATTAAATTAAAATTTAAAACCAAAAATATTCAATTAATCTATTTGTATAACCGCAATTGCTGGCACAAATTTTATTAGATTTATTAAAATTGACTGAAACATATATTAATAAATTTTCAGTGTTAAATACTGAAAAAGAAACTTTTAATTAAAATTCTACCTGTAAATTCATTTCAAATAATAAGTTTAATACAAATTGAATTATAAATTTAAATAAATTATTCCCCAAAATAAACTATTCTTCAATTTAAATTTAATTAATTCTAATTTAAATAAATTAATCAATTAAAAATAATTAAATTATTAATAAATTAAATTTTACTATTTTAGAAAATTACTTAATAATCAAATTTATTATTAATAAAATGGTATAAATCATTAAATTAAATTTTTAAATAAAAATAATCCAAAATAAATAAAAAACTTTAATTTTATTTAAAAACAAAACAATCAATTTCATTTAAAATTAAAGTTATAAAATTAATAATTTAAACAAAATTTATTTATACGTATATTAATATAAATATTTTATTGACCCCCCTCAAATATATTTAAAATATAATCATAAGATAATCATTAATAAGCAATAAAAAATTAATTAATTTCTAATTTTTAAATTAATATTCCATTAATAACAAATTTAATTTCTAGTAACTCGTAAGTGGTTTTTTTTTTAAATTATTTTCGTTATATAAATGATAATTTATGAAAGACCAATAGCAATAATGTTAAATTCTTAAGATAACATTTTATTGATATATTGAATATTATATATTATATATATATATATATATATATATATATATATATATATATATATATATATATATATATATATATAAATATTTAATATATTAATTGCAGTAAATAATAATAATAAATTAGAACAATCATATAATACGATGTTATAACTATTAAATAAAAATATAACTATTCATTATTTCTTTTTTTTTTCAGGTTTATCGTGTAATAATATTTATATACGATTAATAAACTAATATCTTCACTTTATTCATTTATAGTTCCACTTTTATTGATCTATATTTAATTATATAAATTAATATAAAGTATAATATATATATATATATATATATATATATATATATATATATATATATATATATATATATATATATATATATATATATATATATATATATATACACACACTGTGTCTCTTGAATTTCTGGACATAGGGAATTCCCATGTTAAAATAAACTATTGTAAATATTGGCTCGCCTAATTATTTTACAGTAACATCTCAAATGTAATACTTCTTAAGGAAAAAAGGCTGCTTCTTATATTACAATTGCATCTACATTTGGTTCATCCGTTTTCGAGAAATTTAGGAAAAACTTAAGGGCTTTTTCGTAACTGGTAAATGTTGCTTTGCTAACAATAATTATTAATTGTCATTGTAAATTATTCATTGTTCAAAAACAATTCATGCATCATTAAAACTTTATTCGAGACAGATTATTACTTTTTAAAGAAAAATTTGTTTATAAAAATGAATTATTACACCATTGAAGAAAAAGTAAAATTTATTGAATGGCATTACTCTGGCAATTCACTTAGAAATATCAGAGATTTGTACTCGGCTAGTTATCAAAACTGGCAAATTCCAAGTGCAGAAACAATTTCAAAAATTATCAACTTATTCAAATCTACCGGTAACGTTAATAAGCCATGATCGACATGGATATTGTTTAGCTGCAAACGGAGATTTATTTGAACACTTGATCAAATAGTGGAAATGATGGTTTTTTGTTATTTATTTTCCAATTTTCATAATTAATTTGTTTATTTAGAATATCATCTTCTTGTTTATAACAGACTTATTTTATTTGTGCTCCTTACTGTATTTATCCTGACACTTACATGGCTTATTAACGTTACCGGTTACGAAAAAGCCCTTAAGTTTTTCCTAATTTTCTCGAAAACGGATGAACCAAATGCAAATGCAATTGTAACATAAGAAGCAGCCTTTTTTCCTTAAGAAGTTTTACATTTGACATTTTACTGTAAAATAATTAGGGAGAAAATATTTACAATAGTTTATTTTAACATGGAATTCCTATGTCCAGAAATTCAGAGACAGTTATATATATATATATATATATATATATATATATATATATATATATATATATATATATATATAATATAAAACTTTATAAATAATAAAATATTTATATAAATAAGTTATGGTATATAACATTAAAATTAGTTACATATAATAAGTAAATTTTATTGAGGTTAAAAATAAAATCAACCACTTTTTTCTCCAAATAACTAGAAATTCTGTACCCACCATATTTACCTGTGATTTGTTGGCCTTGAATTTAAATTGGATGCTAAAATTAATTAACTAAAAAATTTAAGTGATTTAAATATTTAATTTTAACAATTCAAATACATTAAAACAAAAACAAATGAAGTGCCTGACAAAAGTATTATTATGATATAATAAAAATGTAAAATTTTACCTTCATTATAAATAATAGAATTAAACTATTCCTGTGAACATCAAAATTCATGTACATCTTATACTAATTTATAAAAAGATAAGCTAAATAAAGCTTTTGGGTTCATACCCCAAATATAAAGATTCTTTTTTTTTTTAATAAAAAAATTTTATCAAATTTTATTTTTATCAATATTAATTATTAGAATAGAACCTTGATTTCAATTTCCTCTTATTCATAAATACCTATATGAATAGGACTTGAAATTAATGTTTTATCTATTATTCCAATTTTAAATTCAAGAAAAAATAAACTTTCTTCTGAATCTTCAATTAAATAGTTTATTACACAAACTATTGTATCATCAGTAATTCTATTAGCAATTATCATAATAATAATAAGTTCGAGATTTTCATCAAGAATCATTAATTATTTTTATTATAAATTCAAGACTTCTAAGGAAAATAGGAATAACCCCGTTCCATTTTTGATTTCCAGAAGTTCTTGAAGGATTAGATTGAATAAATTGTATATTAATATTAACATGACAGAAAGTTGCCCCTATAGTCCTGTTAATACTAAATATTAAATTCAAATCTTTTATAATAATTATTATTTTAATGGCAATAATTGTAAGAGGATTAATGGCATTTAATCAAATTAGAATACGAAAAATTTTAGCATATTTATCAATTAATCATATAGGATGAATAATTGCAATAATTTATCTTCAAACAACATGAATAATTTACTTTTTAATTTATTCAATTCTTACAATCAATGTAATTTTAATCATAAAGAAAAACAAAATTTATTTTATTAATCAATTAGTTCAGAAATTAAATTTTTATTTGAAAAATGACACGCTTTACAAAAACACAAATAATCAAAAGTTTGTAGGAGAAACCTGACGTCAAACACGCTTGCCAATTAAGAGCACATAGACACTTTCACGACGAGAGTTAACGAGCAACTAAACATTTGAGACCCACATTACTACTAGCGCCGTCTCTAGTTGAGACCCAACTTTGGCTACGGATATTACCATACCGTTGCGTATCTTAAACGATTCCTCAATCAACGGTATAAGCTAGCGTAGTAGTTATTGCCATAATTAATGTTTAAGTTATCGTATGGATAACGTTCCGTGTTGAGAAAATCCGGATTTTCTTAATATCACATTTGTCAAACTTGCTTGTGATAGAACATTTTCTAGATAAGTTTGAAACCCTATGATGGTATGGTATTGGTATTTCTAAGCCGGTAGATATTTTGATAGCCCAAGTATGTTTATCTGTTGCAGGTAGACCCGGATGTATGAGAGTTTCCCAACTTTTAAATGCAACAGACGTATTTACATTTTTATAGATGTATTTGATTAATGCTAATTCTTCTGCCAATGCGAGAATTGTCTGAGGAACTTTCCAATATATTTTATCAATACTGCTGTTCAACTCTTCTTCAGCATTCGAAATAAGTGCGTTAGTATCACTCTTGCTGCGTGTTAATACCAGTTCCTGTCTAATATTCAAAAACGCTTTTTATAATCACGTGCTAACCAAGCCAGTCAGACAATTATTATAATAATCATACAGAAAAGTAATTCATTTAGATTCGTGTGCCTGCTACAGTGTATATATATATATATATATATATATATATATATATATATATATATATATATATATATATATATATATATATATATTATATAATGGAGAGCAAGTTGCTCATTACGTCTTTCAAGCCTCGATTTCCATGATGGCATACCTTAGATGTTGAATTTCAAAAACAAGCCAACTGGTTAAGTTACAATCACCACTTTATCAATTGGGAATTATGTATATATACAACAGTAAACTTTTTATTTATGTATTTAATAAAATTAATAATAGTTTTTAATTACATATTTACCTTTGAACTTATTCGTTCATAAGAAAAACTTATAATAATTAATATTAGTGAAGTTGCTTTGGTATGTGTGAATCCTTGCGATATTGCAGGTTTACATTCCATTAATATAAGTACTTTGATTGCAATCTCATTACATTTAGAATTTACATCAGTTCTACATACACAAGGACAAAATTTACATCGATTGGGGCTTGAACCTTGATGGCGCAGTTGGTCAGCGCGGTACCTTAGCAAAGTACAGACCGTAGGTTCAAATCCTTCTCGATGTAAACTTTTTATTTGTGTATCTAATAAAATTAATAATAATTTTTAACAGTTGAGTTGTTCGTTAAGGGACGAGAAAGAGTCGATTATATTAGAAACATTTTAAAGCAACCTATTACAGGGTTTGAAGAAAGACCTGCTTTACCCAAAATGAATGCATGCTGTTTTTTTAATACACAAAACACTTGTCACTGTACTTTAGCCACTATATGTCATTAATATGACAAATATGTAATCAAGTCCTAATGAATAAAATACTTTTTTATAAAACTATAAAATTAACCGCTATATACTAAATACATATTTTATTCATATACGAACAAAAAATCGATTTAAGTCAATACACATATTATTGATGTGCTATTGGTGTTTTATTCTTGTATTATCACTTATTCATTGAGATCCTTTACTTTATTACCCTATTCTTATTGGCGCCTTTAATTTGTAGGTATTGGGCTCCCCCTCTTTATATTTGTTCATACTTTCTTTTTTAATTAGTTTTCCTCCTCCCGCTTTTTGACGTGATTGTCATCTTAATTTATCCCATCCTAACTTTTAAGATGTTCTCCACATTGACCCCGGTGTTCTTGAATGAAACCTGGTTCTGTATTTTTTCATTAGGGCATATTTACTTCTCCGTTGTCACTTGTATTAATTGGCGTTTCCCGAAAAGCATTCCTTGTTGTATCCTTCTTGTTTGCTGCAGGATGCGTGATTATATGCATACCGACTAGCGTCTCCGATTATTCACCGTTGAACAGATACTCTATTGTTTTGCCATGGAGATTTTCCTTACCCGTGTCTGCAATTACAATTGCTAATTTCTTCCTACTTTCTTTTGTAGTTATTCGGTGTAGATCTTCCTTCGTCTGATAGATCTGTTCGTCATTTTCGCTTACAGCCGTGTGTTTAAATAAATCCTTGCTTTTGTTGGGAGATGGTACGAAAATGTTGTTAATTAGATCAAGATTATCTTTTTTTAGGGTAGGGTTTTCTCTCCTTCATCTTTTCCAGAAGTTTCCATCCCACTTCTAGTCCTTTATTTTTTACAAATACTTTGTAAGAATGTGGTTGGCTATTACTTGTTTGAGTTACCAAACTGCTACTGTTTCTTCTACACTGTTTTATATACTGCAGTTTACCATTTAGAGTTCCATCTCACTCAAGGCAATGGGTTCTATTTGTATGTATACATCATGAATCAATGTGTGTTTCACTCCTTCCTTTTGTTTCAAGGCATTCTTCAATGGGTGGCCGTCTTAGGACTACGGTATACCGTGCTTTTGTATTTGTAATCTGATTTATTTCCACTTTGGTATTGCTGTGTTGTGGTACTTCTGCCTTAAGAGTGCTTACGCTCCTGGTGAAGGGTTGTACAGCTTCTATCAATGAGTTGACGACGAGGCCTTCTTCCTTGGGTTTTTTGTTTTCCATTCTTTTTTCTATCACCGACTCTGTAACATAATCTCCGTTAATTTTTTTATGTGTACTCGCACTTCTGTACCTCTGTAATGTGCCAAAAGGGTTCAGCCTACTGTACGGAGGTGAATCATTTGGGGAGCGACTTCCGTCGTGGTCTGAAAACTTTATCATTACTTATGTCTGTATTATCCTCTTCGGTGTCCTTCGTTTGGTTATTTTATGAGTGGTTCTTCTTGCTCCCACGAGTTTGGGCCAAATAGTCTCCATAGCGACCGGTGGCCTATATCTCCTTGGAGGTTCTTAATATTGCGAAAAGGCCTGTATTTCGTCCACAAGCGTTTCAACGCTATCAACCTGGCCTACCCCTGACAACGCTAAGACTTCCCCACTCGCAATCCCTTCGATACCTAAAGCTGCCCAACGACCTGTGGATTGGGAGACCGCTTATAGTTCACCATCCTCGCAGTACGGGCGTTTAAGTGTAAACAACTTTCCTTATCCACGCCCTACTAGAGTCGCTGAAGTGTATGTTTTGGTAACAGACTTAGGAGACGTTTAGCGTTTAGCCACACCACACCTACCTAGGATATCCCGGGTTTGCCACGCTCTTAAAGCTTTAACGGCGCATACCCTGGTAGAAGTAGAAAGTTAGATGGTACTTCCTCGTTAGAAGAATGTAAATTAAAACTGTGTGTTAGTCTTTCACCACCATGTTTGGTTTCGAATTTTTAATATCAAAATCGTAAATTTTGTTGAAAGAAATATTTATTAAAATGAAATAAGTAATCTATATTGCAATTTATTATAATGAGAAATTATATTCATTGTTTACCCAGACTAGCCCTTTAATATATGAATATCATGTGATTATAATTTACATTCAATATAACTTGTTAAACTTTGACAAATAGCAATCATTCAATCGTGCTCTACCTGTACTCAGCAAGCTCAAAACCTATCTCCGACAATGAGTAAGCTAATCCTGTGTCGAAGCTAACCTTGACGAACTCTGCTAAGGTATCTTGATTTACTATAATTGAGGTTAGTATTGACTTTACTTCTAAATCATTTAATGTAATACTGGTAGGAGGTTAATACAAACATTGTGAAACATGTGTCTGCATTAGTTTAATTAAATTAACACGTTCGCTGCCCATCACGTGCTGGCGCGTCATACGGCACGTCGAGCGCGTGGTGGCATATGTTTCGTTAAAGCAAGCTAGCCAGTTGAGCGTTTTCTCTGAGACTGTGTGCTTGTCTGGGCGTTGCGTTAACGTATTATAACGTGTTATCCTGCGTTTGGTTCGGATTTTTTGTGACTTTTTTGTGAGCAGCTGGTGGACATGAGTAATAAAAATAGTGACACTTCTGGTCCTTCAGCACCAAAGAAGCCTAAATATGTCGTCAGAAGACACTTAACGGAAGCTGAGATATTGCAACTGCTTTTAGAAAGTGACTGAAGTGACGATAAAAAACTTGCTGAAATCAGTGACGATGAATATGTGCCTGAGCATGCGTCATCATCTGAAGATGAGAATGTCTTTGATGACGTACAAAATAATACAAAATACAAAATACAAAATACAAAATACAAAATACAAAATACAAAATAATATTCACTGGCAATACAAGGAACGTGAGTCAAGATATTAACGATGTTCGACGACAAAATCCTAAAAATATAATTTGGAATAATAATTCATCTTGTATAATACAGTTGAATTTTACTAAACAAAAAAATCTATTGGTTCCTGTTCCCGGAAAAAATCCAATAACTTATTTCTTGCTTATTTTGTCAGATGACTTATTAGAGCTGGTTGTTACCCGTAGAAACGAATATGCCATTGGGATTTCTTTTGGTAGTACAGGTGAGCACGCTCGTATAACGAAGTGGACGAATGTTACCAAAAAAGAATTATTGAAATTTATTGGTCTACTTTTGCATATGGAGCACATAAAATTAAGCCAAATTCAAGATTATTTGAAACAGGACGCTTTACATAAAATAAACATTTTATCAGCAACAATGAGCAGACCGTGCAAACCGCACCAGGCGTCGTGTATGCTTACTAATGTAAGCGGGTTGCCAAGCCAGCTAACAGGGAGATGGGCGTGGTCGAAATAAGAAGTAAAATGAATGATTAATCCGCTCAAACACCCTACACCGATATTCAAACAGCTCAGTCCGGGAAAATATGTCTCCAGGCGCCACCACAATCGAAACTTTGCTAAAATAATTGTCTTAAGCTGGGTGTTAATTAACCCTACTTGATCGTGGAAAGTAGGATTGTGCTTACTCAGTAAACTCTTACACGAGGGTCCTAAAACAAACGCTCATCCCAAACAATTCAACTCAAACTCAACTATATTTAGTACTACCCAGGTTATTAGAAACTTTTTGAATACACCTCGTAAACCAAAATAAAAGAAAAAAAAACTGAAGTACACGGGTGGTCAGAAACTTCCTGATTGTACCCTGTACATCCAGAATACCAAAGTTATAACACGTTAACTGAATATTTTCTACGTATCCCTCGTATACATATAAAGTTAAATTTCTACTTATTAATGAATAAACTAGCTCTTCATTCAATGATCGATAATTAATTTTTAAAATTCCTAACCAAAAGAAAATCAATGTCGTCGGCTTAATAATCGTTCCTTTATGATACCACTGAATCGTATGCGACATTCGCAAATATGTAAGTTTTACTTAATGAAATTTTTAAGTCAACAGCTGATCCGTCATTAGTGTACTGCGTTAAACGAAACTAACATGAAAATGTTCTTTTTAAAATTAACCTGGCAAATATAACCTTTCAGGTTGTTCATTAATCTTAAAACTAAAATATGCAAAGTCTACATTTAAATTGTCGAAACTAGGTCACCAATTAAGTAAACGTCACAAATGTGTCTCATAACTGGCTAAATAGACAACAGAATAAAAGTTAAGGATAAATATATATTGTCCTGCACAAAAAAAAACAAATGTTTACATACACTACAATAGCGTGGTTAAGAAACCAACCCACCACATCACTCAATACAAATTTGCGTTTCTGCAAAAATTCTTACTACTAAAACCGCCAATACAACATAACTCGAGATCGATTACCTTTTTCCTTCAACACTAATTAATTAAAAAAAAATATTACACAACAACCTGCAAATAAAATTAACCAAAAAGATAATCGTGCTCAACTGGGTTTTCAAAGTTCTTACTTAAAGACTGTCCATTCATCCTTCGCTTCTCTTTCTTCTCTCTTTCCGTAAACCAACTATTTGTAGTCCATGTGTATCCTTAAATTACCTGAAGGCACATAACAAGTACTCCACAATTTCACAAACACTTATTCTTTCGGTACTCGCGAATAGTCCAACTATACGAGGTTATTACTCCAATAACCCGTAATAAACTGTACACGTTTGGTTGCCTCTTTAAAGTTTCTTGCAACCTTTAGGACAATTTAGCCCTTCCTTACACAAGTAACTTTTAATGTCATATAAAATTACTTTAACATTGGCTCAATTTACTATGAATATTTCGTTCACTTAAAGGTGGTCCCATAAATAATTTTAACTAAGGATCATTACAAGCACACGCGCCACCCTCAACACTATAACGTAACAACTGTTATCTTATTATAAATCTGCTTACGCATTTTTTTTCTTGAAGGAAAACAAAAACCATAAACTGATTTTATCTTCAATCTCAATTTTATTAATTGTTTCATTTATGAATGTCTTATACGATTCATCCCCTTTTGGGTTACGCAGTTGTTTAAACAATGACTGCCTTCAATATTATTCATAAATATAACTCCAACTCAACCCATTCTGATGTCACACATCACCTCGCGCGCGCGTCTTCCACCGAGCTCTCACCAAAAAGCAAAAAGCAAAAAGCCCCCGTCAATCTCCGACTTTCCTATTTATACCTCAAGCCGTCCATCTATAAACATGTCTTACTTCCTCGCTATATTCACCAATGGTATTCACTCAAACTTTCTTAGTGCCGACTGATGCTACGATCTGCACAAACACGCTTGTAATTACTAAACATCGCCATGTTTGTTCTTACCTGCAAATTTTACAATTACTTTATGGAGAAGCCATTTCTCGTCATCATATTCATTCAGTAGCCACTCCGGACCATCACACAACTTTCAACGTTTATCTCTCGCATGCGCTCATCCTCCTTCAGCAACATTTGCAAAAATAAGCACAGTCTAAGGTCTCAAATCCCACATACGTGCACGTATTCTCAAAACTGATTGCACAACATTACGAGAACTTTCCATAATCAACAATTAAACATACCAAATCTTTCTCTACATATTTCCTAAAACATTCTATACTTATATCTTCACATCTTCCGGCAAAGATTACTCCTTTATCCTCCAACATTCCATTCCTTACCCGGTAGTCAACAGTAGCAAAACATTATCGTCCCATCGACACATTTCTCTTCACATTTACATTCATCAGAATCTATTTATTCCAACACCAATGTTTCTATAACATTCAAATACACGTATCTGCATACTGAATGATATTTCTCTTAAATTGCCAGTGGCGTATCATCCACCCACATACATTATGCACATACACAAAAAAAAATTTTTTTTCCGTTCAAACATAATACACCCGTACCCAAAACACGTAACGCACGTCATCATAACATCTTACATACAGGGTGCGTCAACACAACCTTACAAACGATGGAGCAATTTCTAGGGATAGATTGCATAAAGTTTGACCCATTGTAAATTACTTCATTCCAAGAATGAACCACATTTTCTATCCTGATCGTGAACTCAGTTTAGACGAAAGCATGGTTCTTTGGCGCGGACGGTTACAGTTTCGTCAATACATTCCCAATAAGAAGCATAAGAACGGGATAAAGTTATATATGCTTACGGATCCAAGAGGACTTGTCCTGAAGTTTTCAGTTTACACAGGTACGTTAGGTGATATTGGGAGTAAGAGACATGCGGAAAAGGTTGTTATCCAAGTTGAATAATGGACATTGTGGCTATATGGACAATTTTTGTAATAGTTACCATTTATCTAAACAGTTACTTGCAGCAAAATGACATTGTACCGGTACTATTGGAACTCTTTGGATTGAGTTCAAAAATGAAATGACGGAAGTAACTAATAGGAATAAAGTTAAAAATAAACCTCTGCCCATAGTTGAATACAATAAGTACATATGTCTAGGATTGATCGTCAGGATCAGAAGTTATCTTATTACGGTTGCTAAAAAAGACACTAGGCTGTCCTGCAAAAATATTTATTAACACCTTTCAATTGATGATGAATAGTGCTCAAGAAATATTTAATAAATATTCTGGCCGCCATCAACCATTCTACGATTTTAGGGTAGATGTGAAACAATTACTACTACTGCCTGGACGACAAAGACAATCATGGGATCATTTACAGCTGGGACATATATTATCAGAGAGGGATAGCCGAACAGCAGACGGCAAAATAAAAAGAGAACAATACAAATCGTGCTGATACATCAAAAACTAACAAAGACACAATTTACGTCTGCAGAATATGCCCAAATGAATCCGAGTATTGTTTAGGCTGCGCCAAAATAACGCACACTTAATCTTTTTTGTTTCGCTTTGTGTTGTTTTTTGTTTTTAAGTTACAATTTATTTTGATTCTGTCTGAATGATTTTCCTTTGTTTATTTTTTTATGTTATGAATAAAATACATAGAAATACTTTTTCTTACTAAATTTCAGTGTTATTTCATTGTCACGCACGAGCCCATCGTTGGAGTTTGACAATAAATTAATTAGGTAATGCCCATCACGTGCCAGCGTGTGATACTGACCTATCACAAAAAAATGAGAATATTCATTGTGTAATTAACCAGACACTAATTTTAAATATTGTTTAGTACTAAACACGATTTTAATGTGATTGGCATTTGGGGTAGTTTCCGTTTAAAATAGGCAGCAAACTTGTTAAACTCTGACCTTTAGTCGTATATATTCATGTACAATTGAATCGTTTATTGTTAAAACAGGTTAACTGACATTTTACAAACTTTTCAGGAAATGAAAAAAACGTTTTATTTTCTAAACTGATAGAAAATATAACTTATGTTGGCCTTTTTAGATACTTCAACTACATTCAAGGCCTTTGATAAAAATTTTTTTTATTACGACTTTAAAAATGACTTTGAAAAAATGCACATGGATTGTTTCTGCAATAAACAACAAATTTTAAATTCAAAAATTCTTTAATATGAGAAACTAAGTTCACAAAACATTTTTATTTTATTTTATTTTTTGTTCTTTTTGACTTTTTCATCTTTTGGTGGGTGGTTTCGTAGAATATTATGATAATATTCCTTATGTTCTTCGTCAACCCAGCGTAATAGCGTTTTTATGTTGTCAAGTTTCACAGTTCCTATAGGTAATGGACCTTTGTATGCCTTTTCTGTAGGAAGTTCAAGACATGATGTGGATGTTCGAGGCTGCAGTAAATCTGTAAAAGTGTTCCAGAAAAAACCATTAATGTATTCTGAAGCTTTGACCACATTATCTTTTTCATAAACTAAGTGGAGAAACTTTGAAACTGTGAATTGAACTTTGGAATTTCTATCTTTCTCCATCTTTGTTTCATTTGATATGCAGTTGAGCTTATAATATTTGGGCCACCAAGTCTTAAAGTTTATAATGTCGTTTGTTTCTATTTCTTTAACGGTAAAACTATTTTTAGCACTAGCAAGAACTATAAGTTCTGTATATTGATGTATATTATACACTCTATCAAACCTTCGTAATTTTCTTTTTATTATGCCAAATGCGCGGTCGCATGGCAGAAATGAATGGCCTCGTATTGGATAATATTGCACAATTTTTTGAAATCTACCAGTTGCTTTAAGAGCCATACACACAACTGAGTGATTCTTGTTTTGCCCGGGGCAATTGTCACAAAACATACGCAACTCAGTGGCTTCTTTAGGAACAACATTTTTAATATAATCTAAAATGAAAGAGCAAACTTCATTTGGGCCTTTAGCTGCTTGCCCCTCGTGATAAATATAGAAGAAGGACTTCTGGGTTTTTAAATCTGTTATACAAAACAAACTAACGGTTAACTGTGACAGATAAAATTTATCTTGGGTAGGGAATTCCGGCAACTGTAGGTTTTGCATAAAATCAAAGAAAAATGCTGCTAAATCTTCACGCTGTTGGCATTCTTCCGTTGTCGTCTTAAGAGTACTGTAGAATTTTTTTGCTCTACGCTCGTGCACAATTTTCTCAGCAACTGCAACTCTTTTGGCTTCAGCGTTTAACTTCGGGTTTTTTATTTTAAGAGATAAATCTTCTCAAGTATTGCAGATGTCTACTTGAGGTCTTCCAAAATGTAGTTCAAAATTTTGTTTAAAAAATTTAATATAATAGCTGTACTTCACAGGTGAATTTGGGTATTTTTCTTTAAAAAGACTGTACATAATTTTAACGTTAAGTCGAGCATCTATATATTTGTAGTCTTTATTAGAATAATGGGATGTTTTAATCGGAAAATATGTTCCCTTATTTCTTCTATGTATTGTTCACCCACCAGATTTGATTTAACATTTTTTCCTCTTTTGTCCTCTGGAGTTTCATTATTACATAACAATAGTTTTATTCTCTGTACGCGTTGTTTTGAAACTGCATGGATACTCAAAAAATCTTTTAGACAAACTTTTACATTTTTGCCATTTATCTTAACAAAATGGTAATATGAACGAGCCCTCTTTTCGCTTTCTTGAGCATTAGTTGTTCGTCTTCGAACACTACATACTTCAATCTGACCTTGTAAATAGATATCCTGTTCATTTTTAGTTGCAATTTCGTAAAATGTTTTAAAAACGTTATTCCTATTTTCTTCATTAACTTTTTCAAAGCATTTTAATGGACAACTAAAACGAAATAGATAGTTTAATATCAGCAAAGAGTACGTAATAAAAGAAGAACTTACTTGCAAGAATTTCCAATCGCTTTGGCATGAACAACATGACCTTTGTAGTTTACGTACTCTTTCTCTTGGGACCTGGAAGATTTTATTCGATTTCGTTGATATTTTAATGGGTTTACAACACCCCTTTTTCTTTTAATCGGTGGCTCCTGTATTACGTCCATTCTTTTATACTTAAATATTCTACCAATCTTACTCACTTCGGTTACACTAACTTATTAAACGTCAACGTATTTTTAGGTTATGTAAATAATGCACTCAATATGTTCCAGTTTACTGCAGAAACAAGCCAAATGCTGTACTTGGATTGTTTCTGCAATAAATGACTTGGATGGTACAGCGATATTAGTATATAGGCTATGTGAACTTGAATTCTTTCTGCACTAAACGATGCGTCTACATGTTAAATGTTGATTTCCGTCAAAAAACGAAAATGTCACTTAACCTGTTTTAACAATAAACGATTCAATTAAATTATTTATGGATTACATTAGTAATATGTACTGGTGTGTTATACGTCCCTTTATTTGACAAATAAATTACGTCTGTGATTACTTTAAAACTAAAACAATTGAGATATTGTAAAATTTATATGGATTAATTTTACAGTTAAAATTAGAGAATTTCTATGTCACACTCAATTTAAGTATCATTGAAAGCTCTAACATCGTGGTACCATCTACATTCATTTGCATTAAACTGGAATAATGAATTCCAAGGTACAAACCGACTACACTAATTTAAATTAAACATTGACATTTTTATATAACTCTCTAAATCCAGGTATACTTAAGTTAAGTGCATATAACATACAGGTTCCATGGCCGTGTTCTGATACAATCTATTGCCTCTATGAATAAGTTTAATAAATTTTTAAATTCTTCAATTTCCTTTTGGTTCACAATATGTACCAACACTAGTGTATATCCCCAGGTAAACTTGGTATGGCAATATTTCAATCACTTTGAACAGCAATTGATTTCTTGACAAAACAATTTATTTTTACATTTACAAACTAGGTTATAGTATATTTAAACTACACTATTTATTTTGAATCAAAATTTAAGATGCAGTCATTTGAAACGTTTAGCTTCACCTACTTGTTTGTTAAGTTCCATGCCTAAATACGTTTTAATAAACACTTTAACTTTTTCTTTATAACCTAATAACTGTGTACCATATCGATTCACCATTTACCTTTATATTATAAGTATAAATATGTATTACTTGATTTATTAATTCCCTTAAAGGAAAGAGAGTATAGAACACTACTTTATCGGTGTAGGTCAAAAAATTTTAAATTTCAACATTTCCGCCTTGGTGTAAAATGCACTCACTAATGACAACCTGAAAATGGCACGCGATCAGATTTGTGGCCGCCTCGCGGTAATTTTAATTGTAGACTAACTGTACCCCATTCCTTCCTTCTATTTCTAACTTTTCACCCCTTTAGCCGGAGGGATATTTGTATTGACCAATGGTAAAGCACATAGGCACGTATTCGGAAAACCTTGTTTAAATATTGCTACATCTGTTCTACGTTACTACGTCGAATGCAATAATTAATAATTAGATAATTTCTGAGGGCTACTGTGAAATTATATTCTTATATTTTAATATCGTGATGAAACTGAATCTTTCCCGATCAATATCAATTATATAATTATAAGATTTTTGATTGACCTTTATAAAATTCTTTAGGACCCACCTCAGAAGGTGACATCATCATAGTTAATTTTGCTAAATTCAAATTCCCGCCAAACGTTATGTGGAACACTAATATGTTGTTTTAGATAAACAAAAAATGATCCTTTAAACGCTGTTTAACATGTCTAACTTTTGTTGAATTTAGCATAAATTTTACGATAAGTAGTGCCTGTATATTTTGCTCTTCAAGCCAAAATATGTCACGGTTTGATCAGTGACGGTTTGTTATCTTTTGTTTTGAATTGAATGCTAATTAATTTTAGTACAAACATTAATTTATTCTTGGCTTTAAAGTTCATTTAATTCCTTTGAATGTTTACTTACAAATTTATTTTAAACTTGAATATACCATTTATGTTGTATTTTTACAAAATGCTTGAATGTACTTAAAATTTATATTCATCTCCTACCAGCGGCGTTTCGTAATTCTTAAATGTCTGAATTTAGTTAGAAGATACGTGTTCATACATGAACATTATTTATTAATTAATTAAGTAGAAAGTATAAAATAAGCTATCAAATACGGAGTATGGCCTGATTTTTATGAAATTGTCCCGAATTCGACGAGATAAGAATCGTGCCGGGTACCGTTTCAACGGAAACACTAGCATTCAGCAGTCGCGTTCTCCCTTTCGAAATTGCTTCGGTCGCGTTTACGAGGAATCGAAATAAAGATTCGCCGCCGGCCCGACGTGGGGGTCGAGAGTTTGCGACCGATGGCTAAGAAGTGGGGAGGGCTTAGGGCGTCGTGACGTATAGTCGAAACTAGCGTCGCTCCACCACGAGGGAGGTGGCGGTGAGAGTTGTGAACGTGTGGTCGGAAGATATCTCGTAGATTTTCTTGACAACAAGATCTCAAAGATTATTTAATCTTTAAGCATCGATGGAAACAATCGAGAACTATATTATCCCTATAACGCCATAGCCGGCAATTAATTCGTTTCGGGATGGGACGTGGAGGGTGCTTTTTGATTGGCTCGGCCGAATGAAAAGTTAGAGGGTTCGTGTTTATTGCGTTTGCCACGCATTTCGAATGCGCATCGAACGTGGATAGCGAAAGTTCGGCAAGAACCACGCGATGGGTGGAGGAAACGGGCAAAGTGTCCGATGTGTGCGTCTGCTTGGGAAACGTGATTGTACAAGACGTACCGTATCACGGTTTGGATTTTTATGTAATGGAAATACGTCAACTATCGAATTAGAATCGAATGACGTTTAAAGCTCGAATGTTGGATCGGATTTGAGCGAGTTACGAACTTTTCCAGTGATTTTTAAATGGGGATAATTCACGTGTCAATAAAAATAGAAGAAACAGTGGAAGGGGGGCTTCCCTACTCTCATTCGATTCCTTTTGTCGAAACGAACCGAAGAAAGAAATTTTGTCAGAATCGGACCGTTGCTTCCGACGCAATGGCCTTTCAAAATAAAAATCAAAGGGGATAGCCTTCAGATATTTTTCGAACAAAACACAATTTCTTCCAAATATTTGTGCGAGGTGTCCAAATCGATGAACTTGGTGCGAAATTGAACAAAATACGCTCTGATTCTCTCTAACGAGTAACGGGTTCGGGTTATCACGACGTTTTTGTTTTTCATACTTCCATGAATGGCCATAACTTTTGCACTTTTAAAGGCAGCGTTGCAGTTTCACAATTGAACGATGTGTCGTAATGGGACGCATCGACTGCCACTTATTCCACTTTCTTATCATTTATAATTTTTGAGTTATACGGCAAAATATGAAATCGAAAAACTGCAACTGGAAATTTCTTTAACAACTCCCCTTTGGAATTTTAACGTGATTTTTTTGTATTTTTGTCTTTATGGTATCGAGTTCTACCACAGCGTATTTTTTCTTTTCTAAATAACGCATAGAACACCTTTTTTTTTATTTTCAAGGTTCCACCCCGATTTTTAAGAAATTTTGAACCGTCAGAAATATTTTCGAACTATAATTTACTATAATTTTGACTTCAAAAAAGAGGACTCCGTAGTAAAAAGTTGAAAAATTCGAAAATTTCGACTTCGAAATCGAATTTTTATGTTTTTCGAATTTCAAAAATATCAGAGATGAAAAATTTTGAGGTTATCAAGAGGAGTACGATGGATTTTTTTCTTTTTTTAATCTGAGAGATATTAACCGAGATAACTAAACCGACGCCTGGCGTCGGCGGTGTCGCGGTGCTCGATACATACGGTACAACCGAAGGACGTCTTCGTTTATCTTCGTGTAATTATAATTACACCGTCGTAAAAAAATAATTATTTTTACGATTTGCTCTCGAATGAACACTCCTCCCATGGAAATAGTACGTATCCTGTGTATATACATATATATATATATATATATATATATATATATATATATATATATATATATATATATATATATATATATATATAGGTAGCGCTAATTAAATAGAAACTATAAAATAAACTCTCAAATTCTGAATATGACCCGATTTTTATCAAATTTTTCACACGGCCCAAGTTCGACAAGGTAAGAAACGTGCCGGGTATCGTTTTTACGGGAATACTCGCATTCGGCCGCCCTCCCCCCCTTCGAGATTGCTTCGCTCGCGTTTGCGAGGGATCAAAATAAAAATTCGCCGATGGCCCAACCTGAGGGATGAGAGTTCGCGACCGACGGCGAAGGGGTGGTGAGGGATTAGGGCGTCGTGACGTATAGTCGAAACTACCGTTGCACACAAACATATAATAGTAGAGGGGTGGTTTTTTCTTTTTTTTTAAGCTCACGCGCATCGATTATGAAGAAAGTCAACATTGTACATCTCTTAATAACTTCGTTATTTCCCCACCAATTTTTTTCGAAACTTTGCACCTATGCAGATCAAATGCTAAAACAAGATTTTCAACTTCTTTTTATCCTTTCACTTTTCGAGATATAGAGCCATCTTCCTTATCTCGCTCATCGAAACTGTTAATTTGAAATATAAGTTCACTGGGACACCTAAATGGAGAAACCCTCAAAAAACGCAAGTCTACTTTTTTGACTCAAAACTTGTGTTCTCCTATGAGCCTGAAACACAATAGAACTTTAAAACTGACACTAAATTAAAACCGAGCCACACAATGAGCTAAAAGCGTGCCTCAAATGGATCATTTCGATCGAAACATTTGGGGTTTTAACTAAATTTGACCCATATAGCCTCAACCCCTTCACAATCGCTCACAATGTATATTTATGCCCATAGTTGTTTTCGCTCAAATTCCGTAGAAATTCATCTGTTCAATATATACCTTTTAAGTTTAATGTAAAAGGGTTTTCTTACCAAATTAGTTGAATATTTATTAATTTGTAATGTTTTTATAATCTACTGTAATTTAGCAAGATAATATTTCATTATGTAAACAGTTAAAATTGAAATGAGTTTTTAAATATTACTTTTAATTTAGTTTCAATATTATTAAACATAAAAAGATAAATTCACTTCTTGATACTTTACATTTTTAAGTTAGCTTTTATGGGCGTCGACTTAATCATTTTTAAAAATCCCAAAATTAAAAAAAAAAACATTTTGCCCAATAAAAAACACACTTTTTAGTAAAAATTTGAACATATCGTTCAGTTAGTAACGTATTAATCCATAACAGTTGTGAGTATGATTAGCAATCTTTTTTAACATTGATTTTAATTATTATTCCTTTTTAGATCATTTAAAGATACGTAAAAATGTAAAATAGCATATACGAATCAAATGAATTATTAGCGTTTAAAGACGTAATTGTTTTAATGTAGTAGTATGCTTTTATGTAGCCTTATTCGACTATTTTCAAAAATTGAAGTTGGTTAATCTTAAAGGTCTGAATGACATTTTGAGGGTCAACACCTTAATTTAATTATTACGTATCAGACTGTCCTTGTAGAAAATATTATTTTGCATTGCATGTCAAAGAGACATTTTATTTTATAATTGTTTAATACTTTCCAATATGTAATTTGGCACCGTTTTAACTTTCATGAAATTGTTACTTTCATAAATATTCATTTGATAGTTTTGTATGTCAATATGACATTTCATTTTACAATAGTTGAATACCTCCCAATATGTGATTTGACATTTCAACTTCCATAGCATTTTTAATTTTATAAATATTATTTTGGTATGTCAAAATGACAGTAAATGACAATGCAATTTGGCAACAGATATAATTCTTAATGACAATTGTTAAAGTCCAATATTGAGGTTAATAATGTTAGTTATTAAAATCTTTTAATTGGTGCAATCATAAATATAATTTTGGTAACATTGCATATCAAAAAGTTGAATACCTCCAAAAATTTAATTTGGCAACATTTAAAGTGATGAATGACAATTGTTAAAATCAAACATTTAGGTTCTAATGTTACCTTCTCGAATGTGTAAGTTGGTACTTAAATAAATATTATTTTGATTACATTGCATGTTAAAAAGTTGAATACTTCCAAAAATGTGATTTGGCAACATTTAAAATTCAGAATGAAAATAGTTCAAGTCAACCATTTTGGTTAATAATGTTACCTACTTAAATGTATAAGATGAAAATTACATTAATATTATTTTGCTAACATCGCACGTCAAAAAGTTGAATGGTTCCAAAAATATAGCTTGGCAAAATTTAAATTTTTGATTGACAATTAGTAAAGGCAGACACTGAAGTTTAGAATGTTACTTATTAACATGTTTAGGTTGGCAGTTACGGTAATATCATTTTGGTAACATTGCACGTCGGAAAGTTGAATGCTTCCACAAATATAGTTTGGCAACATTTAAATTTTTTAAAGTCAGACACCGTGGTTAAGAATGTTAATTATTAACACGTTTAAGTTGGCACTTACATTAATATCATTTTGGTAACATTCTACGTCAAAAAGTTGAATGCTTCCAAAAATAAGGTCTGTATACATTTAAATTTTTCAAAGTCAGACACTGTGGTTAAGAATGTTACTTATTAACATGTTTAAGTTGCCACTTACATTATCATTTTAGTAACATTGGGCGTGAAAACGTTGAATGCTTCCAAAAATATAGTTTGGCAACATTTAAACTTTTTAAAGTCAGACAGTGTCGTTTAGAATGTTACTTATTAACATGTTTAAGTTGTCACTTACACTAATATCATTTTGGTAACATTGGCTGTCAAAAAAGTTGAATGCTTTTAAAAATATAACTGGCAACATTTAAAGTTTTGGATGACAATTGGTAAAGTCAGACACTTTCTGCTCGATTACTTCCACTGAACATAAATAATAAAAATGAAAAGTAACACTAATAAAATGATCTCGGACGCCAAGTTATTTTGAATAATACTCGGAATAACTAAACCGAGTTTTACACTAAAAATTTTATCAAATTGTAAAAAATAAAAAAATATAAAGATTATGTTTATTAACATGTAAAATTTAGGGTTAAAAAAATATATCTTAAAACTAGCTTTAAATTACTAAAATACCTGTTTGTAAAATTTTTGTACCCAAACTTTTTTAATAACCTCTGGTATCTAAATGATTATTGAAATTTCAACTAAGGTGATGTCATCTTTGCATCAATATTGCGCAATATCTTTTTCTTCTTGAAATTGAATAATCCGTTTAATGCATTATCTTGAACTTTTCCAATAAAAATTGCAATCATAAAATGAAAGCGTACGCAACAGTAAAATTAAATGCATATTTAAAATGTAATCAAAGTAAAAATAAAAGAAAGGAAAGTAAAATAAAACTGAACTAAAATAAAAGTGCCATCAAATTAATGGCACTTGAACAAAATTTAGGTGAAAAACCCAAAAAAGCTTTCTGCTTCTCACAACCTCATCAGGAAGTCAAAAAAAATGGATCTTTTGAAATTTAGACGAGGTAGCCGTGCGTGAAAGGATTTGCGCAAAGAATTAAGTCACGATGACGTAATGCGCGAATAAAATGATCAGAAAAAGTAATTTAAAGTGGGAATATATACCCTAAAGAAGATATGCACTTAAGTTACACCAAAATGCAAATTAAATTGCCTACCTCATAGCTACAAATCATTAATAAATACATTTTCTTATATTTACAACTGAATGAATGAAAGACATTAAATTAAGGTATATTTAATACAACTCCAAATGGGTTGTTACACACTGATGTTAACAACGTTACTTATTAACATGCTTAAGTTGGTACTTACATTAATGTCAGTTTGGTAACATTGCACTTCAAAAAGTTGAATGCTTCCAAAAATATTGTTTGGCAAAATTTATATTTTTGATTGGCAATTGGTAAAGTCAGACACTGATGTTATTACTGTTACATAATAACAATTTTAATTTGGGACTTACGTTAATATCATTTTGGTAACATTGCACGTCAAAAATTGAATGCTGCCAAAAATTTAGTTTGCCAACGTTTAAAGTTTCAAATGATAATTAGTCAAGTCAGATAATAAAGTTAAAAATATTACTTATTAAAATATTTAAGTTGGCAGTGTCGTAAATGTTAGTTTGGTAGCAATAAACGTGAAAATAAGAGTTCTTATTACCATTTCTTAAAAATTACAAAATGAAACAATTCCCGCAAGTGAATTTATTTGTTTTGCAACTTTCATAATTTTTCAATATTACATATTAACTACATTCCAATCAATTATTTTAATCATTTTAATTAATTTTTTACATTTATACCATTTTTAACAACAACAACAACTACAATGAATTTCGGATGTATTAGAAAACGTGTTGTGACTCTAGCATGATTTTAAATGCGTAGCAGTTACATGTCCACGTAATGACGAATTATCCTATAACTAAAAAATCATAATTTTAGCATTTTTTAACAACTGAAAATTTTTTTAACAAAAATTTTACCTTTAATTAAATATCGTAAACAGTTATCAGCGAAGCTCCACGCTAGTTTAATCAATAATAAAATAATGCTGAATTAAGACTAACAAAGATAAAAAAAAATGTAACCAATAAAAATGTTTCACCTGAAAAGCGAGGGTAAATCTCAAAGTTTCCACTAATAGCCTGGATGTTCAAGAGGTGGATCGAGATTGGCCCGACAGAAAGAGTAAAAAAACCACTGCCAAATTATCTGCGTAATGCTTTCTCATTATGTAAATAAATAACTTCAAAGCCCATAATACCAGAGTTTGAGTCATATCTGTTTTTAATTCCCCATTTTTGATCCGTCATTCTGAAATTTTTTATTTTGACAAAGATTTATTCTTAGAAATCTTACAAACCCCCAATACCCAACTTGCAAAAAAATCTTGCACCCTAAAAATGGTGCGCCACTGGAAGTTTTTAAATTTTTTTTATTTGGATAATGTCTTACAAATTAACCAAGTTCAAAATTGATCATTAGCCCACAATACCTGAATTTTAGTCATGTCGGATTTTAAATACGTTAATCCCCCGTTTTTGAGTTTAGAATTGTTTAATTTTGACAAATGATTTATTCTTAGGTATCTTGAAAACCCCCAATGCTCGATTAAAAAAAAACGGTTGATAAATTAAAAAAAATGCGCAAGTTTGCACCCTAAAACGGTTTTATTTTGAAATTGTACAAAATAAGTATTAGTTCGTTATATTAATTATGTAGTTCACCATTTTACTCATCAAAATCAATCTTACGATCAGTTTTTGAAAATCCTTATAGATTCTACATGTAATCGGTTCTACATGTACAGGTTATATTACACAGGGTATCCCATTATCGGCACTTTTGCAGGGCAGCTCCATTAATTTGAAAGATGGCGGTTACCGTTTTTGCGAGAGTGCGCTACTATTTTTATGAAATTAAATATGGCTCCAACGAAATTTTTATAGTCCTTTTGGTGTATGGAATACAGGCTGGAGTTTTCTTATCCTCATCGAAGAAGTTAAAACGTATTCCTATAGAATTTCTTCCATAGAATCAATTGCCGCAGTCGGTTTTTCAATTGTGAAGCAAACATATGTTTTTTTAATAGAACACCCTGTATATTATTTCCTATATCTATGAAGCATAATTGGGAACAATTTTTTGAAAAGCAAGCTAAGAATTTAAGATTTCAAGTGTTACGAAGGATTGTTTTATGCAATTTAATGAAACGCCCCAAGTAGGTTTGGAATTATATTCACAAAGGTAATGTACCTTGGGTTCTCTGGTTAGGACAATATCTTAGTTCTTTTTGTTCATATTAGATACCTAGAGAGAGGCAACCTTTCCCAGACTTATTTGCCCGCTTTAAATCAAATTTAGTTGAACGCGGATCACTTATCAAGCCCGTCCTATGGTATACACCAAACCAGATAAAGAGAGACAAGAAATAAACGTATTGGTTCATGTAGAAGCCACGCTTTCATCTCCTTGCAACAAAATAGAGCAAGCAACTGGTGTATCCAAGTCTTATGCTTAAAAATTTTTGTTA
Organism: Vesta saturnalis; assembly: GCA_036346205.1. NCBI lineage: Eukaryota > Metazoa > Arthropoda > Insecta > Coleoptera > Lampyridae > Vesta > Vesta saturnalis. The sequence goes on along the minus strand of JARFJB010002411.1, from coordinate 567,432 downwards.
AGATATAAATATCACCCCTATAAATTCCACATAGTTCAACATTTACACCCCGGCAATACCGAGTGCGGAATGTTATTTTGGCAGACAACAAACACATACTGATGAATTTTTTGGCAGATTCGTTATCTAGTCCGGTGAATCTTATTTTTCAAGTGTGGGAATCTTCGATAACCATAAACCAAAAAATTGGTCAGCAGAAAATCACCATTTAACTTTTAAAAGGTTACAGCTAGGACGCTTAGGGGTTGGGCTCCCGTGTTTCATTTTTGGAGGACACATAGTCTACAGAACTTATGAAGGAGGAATTACAGCGCTGCGGTATCTAGAAACTCTTGAGGAAGGTATTCGTTTATCTTCAACAGTACGTGCCCCAAGCCACTACACTGCGTTTATAAGGGAATTTTTATACGATGGCCTTCCTCAAAGATGTATTGGTATCTATGGACCTGTAAGATGTCCCCCTCGATCGAAGATCTTAAAATGGGATACTAAGAACAATGTAATGCAGCATTCGCATTCAAAAATCAAAACGAAAAACTGAAGTAGCCTTGAATGTTTCAGCGAACTTTCGCACGTATAGTTAAACTTAGTCGATATAATAACAGCAATAAGGGTTGTATTCTATTTATTTTAAGTATACACAAATAAAATAGTAACCACATTACAGGAACGTTATTTTGGAAAGAATTCTTCAAACCGAAACAATTCAAAAATAACATTTGTTACATTCCCTATTCCAGATCCATATAAAACATCATACCTGCTTTCCACTGTACTTGCGAGTGATTTTCCACCTTCATTGACAAAGTTTTCTGTTTTCTGTGCCTTATCCATATCGATACTTTCAAAACTTGTTGCAAATGAACCCATATAGATGGTAACGTAATCGACTGATGTGATTGTCACACGATCAGATGTTTGGCCAGTAAGGTTAACTTGGAACTGGTATTCATCTAAAAATAATGCGCAAATGTTATATAAGGTCTTATTATTAATAATTCAAATACTAAGAAATATTAGCCCAAATCTGAGGTTTAGATAACCACCACATCGCAAAGAATTTGGTAAAAGGTAGTTTGGCAACAGGCCATTTTAAAAATAAATAAAAAAAGTAATTCTATCCTGTTTTAGGAAACATAGTTGTAAAATGACAGTGCAATGTATAAACCAAATCTAACATTCAGTAAATTATTATAAGTTTTTGTTATGAACGAATAGTTCAAAGGTAAATATGTAATTAAAATTATTATTAATTTTATTAAATACATAAATAAAAGTTTACCTCAGTAGGATTTGAACCTACCTGTACAGGTCGTAGGTTCAAATCCTACTCAGGTAAACTTTATTATGTATTTAATAAAATTAATAATCATTCAGTAAAACCGTATTTATCAAATCTATGACAGACCGTTGTTCATCACTCTAATGACTATAGAAAATGACTTATTCCAAGATAACCAACTACCCAACCCACCTTTTTCGGATTATTTTGAAAACAGCTTGACGTGTCAACAGTTATTTAAACAAAAACGGTGGAGAACTAAATTTTCAATAAAGAAGGTCCTTAGAACATTTTTCGCATCTCGTACGGTTCTGCCAAAAATTGCGTCGGTTTATCCAGCAACAGCCGTCCGCCGCCGTCACCTCTAAGCGCCCTATTGGACGTGGGTCTTGCGATAACCTTTTTTAAAATCCTTAGCAAATTCGACCGGAATATATTCCTTATTCTAGCGCAGACGACAAACGACTTTTCTGGCGGGGCTATAGTTATTGATTTAGGAAATCAAATATCAAATAGCCTAATGTTCCTATTATATCACTGTCGAGTTCCATAAAGGCTCTAAAACAAGAATCTGTCGTTTTACTACGAACCTATCCGATTTATCACGTTCACTAAGATAACCCCAGCCCGTGAAAATCCCAACTTTTCGAGAATTAGATGCACGTTTAGTGCAGAGCTCGTTCTTTCGTCCTGTGAGAAAGCTTACTTTTTCGGGCGAGGATTTTTCAAAGTGAATGAGAAGTATGAGAACTTGTCCAGTGAACATACTACTACATTTTTAGGAATTTTGACATTGCCTTTCGTGACACTCCCAAATATTATGGTCTTTATACCAAAAATGTTTCTTTTTAAAGCTTTTAAAACAGTTTTGAGTAAATAAGATGTAATGGTTTGTTTTTCGGTGGCTTAGCAAGTTTTCCAAAGAAATATTTTTATCATCGTAGTTTCTATAGTATGACAACACTTTTGAGTGCCCTTTGCCCTTTTTTAACGCATATGTCTTTTAAGGAATCTTTCTAGCTAATGGTCAAAAACAAATACTGATCTCATTAAAATCATCCTTTACATCGATCACGTTCTTCAAAAACGCTTTTTAAAAGACTTCATAGGTCCTCATGTCAGGAGTCTTTTGCAATTAATGACTCAAGGTCGTATCGTCAATCATAATCACTTTATTCAGCACTTACTGCTCTTCAGCTTGATCAGAACTCCTGGACGTTTCTTCCCTCCAAGCGGCGTCATGACTTGTCATGACTTGTCATATGGTAAAATCATCGTGGCCTTCGAGGCAAACAGTGCCCATGTTATCACACCAAACTTGTATTTACTTACAGATCCTTTTAAATAAAGATCTAGCCGTGTTATAGTCGCCGCGCTGAACTTCTATAACAATCCTATTTCTGCTTTCAACAAGACCTCATTCTCAGGATTAACTGTTTGGGATGCACTACCAAGCTTGAAAGTTTTCGGTTTCTTTCTCGGTAACGGGTCCACACTCCTTTTTTTTCCTTAACCAGTTGTTTGCGGTCAAAATTTTCAAACAAGTGGCCAATTGCCTTGCGGCTAACGTTGTCCTATGTTTGATGGGAGAGAGTCAAAATCTAACGTTTCGCTACTGTACGGGTTCCCGTGAGCTATAACGAGTTCTTACAGCAAAGAAACGTTATTGAACGATCTAAGCGACTATTTACGCGGTACCACTTCGTGATTGCACCGTTTTAATGTTAGAAAGACTTTTAAATTCATCTGCCAGCTTAACACCTCAGGGGCAATAAGAAATAGTGGTCTAGAGCCCTATCGTTTTGTTTTATTCCAACCTTCTTTCAGTTTGCTATTCTCATTCTCAATCGAATAATCCGGTGATTTGGGCGTAAGCCAGGTATACCTGGGAGTTGCTCCTAATGGTTCTAAAAATTGTTTCCAAACTCCCAAAGTCCTTTGTCTTAAAGTAACCAGTTGTACCAAAGTACAGTAAAAGAATACGAGCATAACGTTGATGACCGTGCGCATCAACGGCTCCATCGCATCAGGACGTTGTGCAAACTATTTTTCCTTGTTGCTTGATTGGACACCAAAAGTGTCTCAAACTGTTCAATTTAACCGTTGAGGAATATTTTCATATTCATGTTTTCTCCTCCATCGCAGGTTTTTTGATATAGCAAGGTTCTAAAAACTCCACTTTTTTCCAGGTTGTCCAATGAGCATTTCGCAAATTTTGCATTGTTGATTGCTCAAGGTGTTGAAAGGTCAGACACGCCGCAATGTGAGGTTTAAGTTTCTGATACACTTTATTAGTTCCACTTCCATGAACATATTTTCCTAAGGACTGAAAAGTCCAAAATAATCTACGATGCACACTAATTTTTGCGTTTTCCACCCAAAGTTTCATAGCCACATCATAAACTTGCATGTCAAATTTAATCACGCATCGCATTTCAGTTTTCATTACTTAATTTTCTATAAAACGGCCTTGTTTCATCGCCGTTATTATGACGTCGAGAGCATTTGGAGTAGCGGTGCAGCTAACCCAACGTTAGTCGGTGTGTTACTCGGTACACGAAGTGAATTGAAACCAGCCTATGTTCCCATAGCATTTGCACAAAGGTTCCTTGTTTTACGGACACTCCGCTTCCCAAAGAATTTGAGGGCCATGGGCAGTATTTCTCCATACACCGAGCGATTCGTTCAAAATTTCTTGTTTATGGGATCTTTACCAACTGCAAGGCATTGAGGGACTGCAAGGTGTACATTCCATTTGCAGTTGTCTGCAAGAAATCAAATTGTAAATCGCAAACGAAACAATATTCTCTTTTACCAAAGATACTGATAATCCCGCGTTATTGGCATCTTTTTGAGCAACAATACAGGATACGATTGACACACTTATTTCCTTGAACTTGTATTTTATGTCAATATTCAAAGCGAGAAGATGATCTATTAAGTCCTTTGATCTGGTTATCTTGTATATATCAATTGCTAGACCCACGGACTGCGGTGTTCTTATCGTCGTGCAAAAGGGCTTATCGGTGCTAGCATAGGAGATCTGCCGGTCTGATGCATGTATTGGGCTAAAGTTGATACACTGCTTCCACAGAATGGTTTCGATGCCTACTACGAATACTTTGCAGAAAACCAGCAGTAATTTGGGAAAAAATACGTTGTACGTGATAATTCAAACTTCCATCTGGTTGATTTTGACACGTCTCGTCGTAAAATGTGAGCGGTCCGCATCAGAACCTCTAATCTTCTTGATAGTATTCCTCCCAGACATATGCCATTGCCGTTTTCTGCATTCTTGTGGCATTGACTTGCTCGCATTTATCCTTCTGCAGCAGTTTGTTAAATGTTTTACGTGGTATCTCAGTTACGGTGAGAAGGATCGGCTACATCAGAATGTCCAGGAATTTATTTCTATAAATGATATCTTCGAACAGCATCTAATAATTCTCGGTCCGCAAGGAGTGTGTCGCCCTGTTTGAGCTCTTGCTCAACAAGCATTCTCTGTTTAGTCAAGCAAACTAGGTACTGATCCTAAGGGATGTGGAAGAGCAAGTATGTCGCAAGTCTTGTTAAAGTCCTCTCGTCCTTTATATTGAAACGTATTTCTCTAATTTTTTGTCCCATGTATTCAGTGTCACATCATTTAAGTTGCAGTTGCTTTCTTGACAAAAACACACACTTGATTTTGTTAAAATTTGGCTTGAGGGGACTACTCAGCCGACACGGCTTTGACTTGATGAAGGGCTTTGAAATTTCAACCCTAATCTTTTAATTTGGAAGGATTGGTCAAGTCCGCATAGCAATCTCGGAGGTAAAGAGGTTTCCCTTCCAAAATTTCGAAGTTCGGTTTTTAATGAAATCGAAAAGAGCCTTGAAACTAATATTCCCATATTGAATTCTTAAAGACACACATTCGGGAATTCCTGCTATTGAGTCAATTGTACACGCCAACGTGGAAGATTCTTGTCGAATCATTGCACTCCTTATTTCACCGTTAATTTCACCTACGTAAAATCCATTAAACAATCAAAACAAAACGAAATAACAAAAGAACCAGGAAAAACCGGAGGTTTAAATTTTTAATTTTCAAATTTGTGTTGATAGTCATTTAAAATTCTGGTCGGCACTAAATAGTGCCGAACTATTGAGAAAACTCCTTCATTAACAACCTATTTAAAACGAAATTGTCTACCGTTCCATAAAATAAAGTGAAAAGTAATACGAGTTATTTAGGGCAGAACATTATTGGATGTGCGTTGCTGGACGCTCACCGCAATACGTGAATTTGGTTGCACGTGGCCCAAATTAATTTGCATCCCGGACGCAGCGCAAAGCGGCGCAATAGGGTACAACAATGACAGAAAATCAAGAAAGTACTACAAAATTCTAAATATTAAGTCAATTTTGTAATAAACGTGATGTTTTGAACGGCCAAAAGAGTTACAAAACGAAAATAATCTCGCTATTTGCGTGTAGATACCACGAAACGTGGCAAGGGGTAAATGCTGCGACGTGATTTCCGGCTAAACCGTACAAGATAGCAAAAAGGTTATAATAACCTTTTTTCAATTTAAACTCAAACAATCGGTTTTGTCGCTATTTTTCCAAGATGGTAGCGAATAGTAGGGAAACAATTTGGAAATATGTCACCTTTGTAGCCCTTAGTATGATAAACGACTTCTCGCAAACGCATTACCTTTCAAACGATTTTTGAGCAAAAAGAAAGGACTACAAGTCCTCACCCGTAAATTGAAAATTCTTGTTTGTTGTGCCGACTACACAGTTATTTGTGAAGTGGGCATTTAACAAACATAAAGCATCCACCCCGAAAATTCCTAGAATGCATACCCATAACTGCCTATAGCGCAGTTATTCGAAGTAACATTTTTTAAGAAGTACTTTCAAGTACAGTTTGTTCCGATTTCGACGGTTTTGGGGGTTATCTCAAGAACGTCTTAAAACAGGAAGTTTCATTTCAAGCGTTTCGGTGCTGCCTTTTTATGAAACAAAACTTTCATGGCACGCTTCTTTTCTGATATACAGGGCGATTTTGAAAATTTTTTATTTTGGTACCCCCTCGTATGTCCGTTGACAAGTAACATTCAAATAAAGTGAGAACTGACGCTGATTGACAATTTTAAGTAGAACCAAGTGGTGTACGTAACTATGCTATTATTATTTCAGTTTCCTCAATATAATTCGAACTTGCCTTTATTCAATGCGACACCTTGTATCTATTTTATACTGTGTGATTCTATCTATCTTCAGCTTTCCAAGAATATATTAAACTCTAAAGTTCTTTTCAACGTTAAACTCAAAACGTACATTATATAAATTGTAACCAAAAGGCAAACGAATCTATCTACCTTGTAACTTTGATAATTTACAAAAATATATATTTCAGAGATATTCAGAGAGGCGACAGCCAGAAAAAAGAATGTCCTCAAAAATAAAATCAAATCTAATTGTACACGACTCTTTTTATAAACCTCCTTCAAAAGTACACAACAGAGAAAATCATGAAATTGACGAAATACATGCATTACCGTCAACCACAACAAATCCAAATACTTCTTGGGGAGAGAAAGCCTGCAGTACCGGAAGTGCCTAAAATAAGTGTTCAAAAAAATACTCAGAAAACACTATCACCCACATAAGTTTCAAATGGTCTAAAGCTTACGTACGGGCGATGCAGAATGCCTTAGATAATTTGATAATTGGTACTTACATAATGTGAACAGAGATGTTCATTTTGAAAGATTCGGTATTTGATCTGACGAGGTGCATTTTATCATGGATGGTATTTTTAATCGCCAAAATAATAGAGTTTGGTATAATAGCCCACATGTATTGTTTCTACGTGAGCGATAAGAAGGGTTTGGCTGTAATGTATGTTTAGTATGGGTAGTAAAGTTGTATATCAAACTTTTAACGGAGGAGGTCTTTCTGCCAATAAATATTGACAAATTTTGGAAAATAGTATACCCGAAATAGAAGGTGATGCGCCATTATCACATTTAAATCAAGTATATCCACAACAATGCGGTGCTCCTACCCACAACGCTGTAATTGCTAGAAACGATCAACTTTCCAGGCCGCTAGGTACAAATGGAGCAGTAATATTTGCACCCAGATCATCAGATTTGTCAGTCCTCGGTTTCTTTCTGTGGGGATATCTTAAGAATAAAGTTTATAGAACCCAATATAAAACTCTGTCGGATTTACACAACGCCGTTTACAGGGTTTTATGGAACTAGAGTTGAGGCCTTTTATTATTTTGAAAGAAGTAAGGCCGGTCAGAGCAATGTGTGAAACTTGTTTAAGGCACAGCGGCGACCATTTTGAGCATTTTTTATATGGTAGTTGTATACTGTTTTATTGCTACGTTATCCTGTAAAATTTTAAAAGAAAGGCTAATGGAATCAAATTGTGAAAAAAGTATACATATATACGAAGGGGGGGACCTAGAATGACAAATGTTTAAGATCGCACTGTATATAAGAAACGAATCATGAAATGGAAATTTTGTTTGGTCCATTTTCGTTTCACAAAAAGGTAGCGCTGGAACGCGAAGACCAAAATTTCCTGTCTAAAGCTGCTCTTGAGGTACCCTGCAAAACAATCTAAAGAGGGACACTTCCCTGTGTATACAATTTTCAAACTTCTATACATTTTTAAACCCACCAAACATTTAAAACGAATAATAAAATATCATTTCTTATAAATCCAACAGCTATTCAATTTGTACAGAACTCGTTAAATTCTAAATTTCTTACCGAACAGTGGCTAAATTAATCCATCGAAAGTGAATACGATCACGTGAGAAATAACAAAAACAAAATTTATTTTGTTCAAGAAAGGTTTATTACTTACCATAAAACCAATCAATCTTTCCTTCGCTACTGAGATCAACTCCGTCAACAATAAAGTTTTCAAATACATAATCTGCTCTGCAATGTAATCTTGGAATCGATGCGTCAATTTGAAGAAAAACATCGTTGTCCGTAATTCTTGAACTAAAAACAATTTATGTTAATTTTTGGAAGTCTGGGCGTTTTCCTATTTTACACAACGTTGTTGATTGTTGACAACGAGAAGTTATACATTTCTATAGTCTCATATTTGTGGTAAAACCCCACGGGAGGTTCTCCATGTATTGTCCATTGTGAAATTTTTAATGGCTCTATTGACGGAATGTTATGTTCTAGTAAACCTAATGAATATTATTAATACTGAAGAAACTATCGGCAACGAAAAAAATATTCACCTTCTTGAAGAATGGGTAACGCATTTTGTATTGCCAATTTTAAGCAATTGTCAAAGTTGAAATCTGATCTCTTACAAACATCAAATTTAACTAAAATTTGTTTTTATCAATAATTAATTTGTAATTATTTTAACTTACTTAGAGCACTCGAATACTGTAGTAGTATTAAGGAAAATGAGATTTCAAAGTATGTACGACAATACATCATGTTCTAATAACAAAATCTTGCTTATTAAGACACTTACATTGATTTTGTGTACAATTGCAAATTACTACGGGATTTATTTTTCCAAATTAAAATAAATCTGACTATCTCGTATTGTGAGAAAAGTAGAAAAAAAAACCCTAAATATGGCCAACTTTTAACAAGAAACTAACGGCAAACAATTTGACTAAAATATGATACGGATTATGAAAGTCACAACATCCAAGTAAAAAACTTTAAATTAAAATTGCTAATTGCTTATTTGTGTACTCTTCATTATAACTTGCTGTATGTAAGAACAGGTCATTACTATCATTTAAGTGTAAATTGTGTTTAGACTTTAACATGTATTAAAACATATCCAGTTGAAAACCTGTGCCTAAATCATTGACGCACAAGTTTTTATTTTTATTTTGGAGTAGTTTCGTATTTTTCCTAAACTGTCCTCTGTACTGATTGGTGTAAGAAGTCTGCAATAAAATAGTGAGTTGATGTAGATTGATAATTATGATTATTTTTTCGTATTATTTTCAACCAATGAGAAGGTCCAATTAAGTCAAGGTAATACATGATTATACCAGGAGCATCTATACCAACAGAAAATTTTACATTATTCGCATTTCCATAGCAATTGCTTTAATTTGGTTCATAAAAACTATACGAGACATCAGATTATGATGTTTATCGATAATTATTCAAAAATTGTTTCCATTTGGTCAAATTTACTCAAAAAAATAATCATAATAAATACAATTCGTAACTGTCAAACTGACAATATTGATAATTATGCAACAAGTTATCGAAGTAGAACCCGATTATTTTGGAGTACTTATAGTATTACTACCAATCATATTAGATATTTAGATGATACTACTTCTACCATAGCCATGTTTGAACTCATTTGTATTTCCGAATAAGTAGCAAATATAAATAAATTATATTTTTCTTATATTGACTTTATAGCACTTTCTTTAGATAAAGTGATTTGATTGCTTATTTATTCATCTAACATATAAATATAATTTATTAATCAATGATTTTCCTACGTAAGAGTACATAACTTTGTAGGATGTGTGCTAAAGTATTTGTGCAATTTTTTTCCAGTACATTTTACAAGCGAAACACATACTACTGCACTGATGATCGTAATGTACCGCGTAATGTAATTAGTATATAATTAATACCCTTGAATATTAAGTGTAAAATTTAATCAATGAGGATAAATTGCACGCAACGCACTGGAACAGTAAACGTGTTAATTAACACTAAAAATTAAAATATTTGAATGTAAAACGGACCAATAGACTCATTTAAAATATTCAAAATAATATATTTAGTGATCTTATTTCGTGTAAATTAGATTTCCATTTTATTGTGTAATGGAATTTATATAGAAAGGATTTAAGGACAAATGTTAAAGTTTAAAAAGTTTGCGAAATTATATTAAGCCAAATTGTTAAACGTATTAGATAATAATTTCACATATTCCAGACCTATAATCAATGTTATCAACTTTTAGAGGTATACGAAATTGTTAATGTAGAGTCTGTTACGGAAATTATAAATAGACGAGAGTAGTTTTCTTTTACGGTTTCAATTGAAACTATTTAGCTGATTTATTGATTTTTACTTGAGCTATAACGAATGTGAACCACAACCGACAATCTTTGGTTTCACTTTGAATCTAAATTTTCTAAAGGCTAGTTTTGAATTTCGTACTCAGAAATATTAAAGAAAAAGAGGTAAATATGAAATCGTCACCCGAAATATTTATCTTTTAAGCTTACAGTTGCTGTATTTTACACTACTTCTTTTAGTACTGAGTCCATTCAATAAAAGCTCAAGAGAAGTGCATGGGAAACATGATCGCAATCATATTTTCGTTGCGCATCTTTAATTATTGATGTAAATGTACTCATGCGCCACCAGAAAAGTAGAGTGAAATTGTTTAAGAATAGCATTCTGATCAATCTAGACTCCATCGATGTAACAATATACTACTGAAATCAGAGTTAATTCAAACGGAAGTGGTATTTATGGATGTGTTTAATATCCTTAAACCTACACACTATTCGTACTATTAAGATATAAATGACGAATGAAATTTGATAAATAAGTGTTCCTTGTTAATCAACCAAAATTCTGCGTTTTACGTATCTGAACAATAAACACTAGTAATAGGATTTACACTACTATCAGAATTAAATTCCAATCTATTACTAAACCTTATTACTTATCCTCAAAATGTTAACTAATTATTAACATTTAATGATATAAGCATCATATTAGTATTTTCCACATAAAAACTGATGGTTTGCTACCTTCTCAGAGAAGTTATGAAATATTTACAAAATTTCTGTCGATTTGAATTTTTTTAATTCAGAAGTTGGAGTTAAACTACAGACCGTTGGCAAAGTGATTTATCAGAAATCTGTTAGAGAGCAATGAAGATGTGGTGGAAAATATTGCCTAACTATGTTAATACTGAAAGTTACTTGTGTCAGCAGAGGAATAATGTAAGGTCTGAAATGTCAATTAACGTATTCAATATTTAAGATTGAGGAATTAGAAGTAGATAAGATAGCAAATGTTAACACCTCACTTTATGTTGGAATTTAGTTTACCTAGACCAATAAAAAAGAGGTTGTCAAATTAGTAGTATATAAGACGTTAAACCAAAATGTGTTAAGAAATTCAGGAGAGGACATTATGTAAAAATATAACAAAAGTGTTAACTGAAGAAGGCAGGTTTGAGATACGAGCGAATAGGTTTAAAAATATTAAATTAGGAGATGAAGGCCGAGAGCATGGAATTGGAAATGTCATGTAATCATAGGTCCACATGAAATCTACATCATTTAGTAAAATGCAAGCTAACATTTCATCATTGTTTCGACAAATGAAACTGAAACGCGTTGTAGTTTTTTCCTTGAAATGATTATTAAACTAAACGGTCTGAAATTAGCTATAGATTTAATAAGTCTAACATACGAATATTGAGATTGATGTTCCCTCTTTGATCTATTGGACAATCCATGATTATCAATATACTGAATATAGTTATACAAATGTGATTTTCCCAATTGTCACGCCAAGAACAATCAAATTCTTATATTAATAAATGTAAATATCAAATACTATTGTGCAGAGCATCTCGTTTTCGGCATTTTACCGGATGTCTCCCTTATTTTTAAATATAGGGTTGCAGTTTTCGCGACAATGTGTTAATTTTTTTGTGAAATTCAAGCTGGCCTCAGCAGAATTTTCATAGCCATTTTGGTTTCTGAGATACAGGGTGGAATTTAAAAGTTTCGCTTCTGAGGCACACCTCGTATCTCAATTATCTGAACTTATCGAAGAAGTTGCAACGTATTATTATAGCTTTTTTTTGGTAGCATCTATTGGCGTAGTAATGTTTCTTCTAACTCCTTCTGTTTTTAGTTTTGAAGCAAATATGTATTTTTGGTAACGAAATACCCTGTGTATTATTTCTGATATACATTAGGCATATTGTGGGTTTTCCAAAAACTAAATTCAAAATATCTTCTTTAATTTCATTTAATTTAATTATTTATTACAGCATTTTAACTTAATTGATAGAATTGTTGAATTTTATCAAATCACAACGATAATTACCCATCTTACTTAAACCTTTACAGATTCGTAGGAGCTAGTCCA
>JARFJB010002411.1:540000-550000 GCA_036346205.1 Vesta saturnalis | reverse complement strand
TAGACTTTCCCACCATCCAAGAGCAAGATGCAGGTGCAATAAGGCGTCTGCATGACACCACTTATGAGTGTCTGGAAGCAATAAAGAACCTAGGAGTAGAAACAACCTCCTGGGGTCCTCTTATTGTCCACATAATAGCAAGAAAATGGGACGCAGAGACAAACAAACTATTCGAACAATCGCTGAAAGCACCAAATGAAATACCACTAATGGAGGAAGTAATGGAGTTCCTCAAACTAAGATTCCAGTCAATGGAAGCGATGTCCCAGGCAAGAAAATCACACCATACTACCACACGAGGACAGCCCCAATGGAACCCCAGTGGCAGAATAAACGGCAAGCATGCGTCTACTGCAACCAATATCACAAGTTGGGTGACTGCATCAAGTTCAAAGGGTTGTCAACACAAGCCAGGATCACATTCGTGAGAGAAAAACGTCTATGTTTCAATTGCATGGACCACAGTTCCAACATCAGATGCCACACAATACGGCGGTGCACAACATGTCAGTACCCGCACCACACATTACTGCACCAGGAATACAAAAAACCTGCAACACACCAGCAAACAAAATCGGCAGCGCACGCATCAACCAAAGAAGTTAAGGAAGCATGCAGCCCCGAAAATAGAAAAAAAGAAGTTTTATTAGCTACAGCAATTATCAGAATAAAGGACATCTTCGGTGAATTTCACATGTTACGAGTATTAATCGACCCAGGGTCACAGGCATCATTCATTACAGAAGAGTCGCACAACTATTAAAACTACCAAGGAAAACAGTACACGCCGAGATCAGCGGTTAGGAGGTTCTACACCAACCAAGGCAACCTCAAAATAAACATCCAACTAAAACCTTTACATCCAAGTACCTTCACACTAACCACAGAAGTTATAGTGCTAAACAAGATCACGGAGAATCTTCCCATGAAGCAATTCAAGTTCGACAACAGCCAGTGGACAAACCAAATATTGGCAGATCCCACACTGATAAGCCGGGGCCAATAGATGTGCTTCTGGGAGCTGAAGATTACGCAAAGTTAATACTAGACGGGGTAAAAGAACAGGCGACGTATTAGGTCAGAACTCAGAATTAGGATGGATTTTGTCAGGGCAGATCTACAATCCTAAAAAAGAAGAAGTGACGATAGTTAGTATGGTGTCACGGGAAGAAGAAATGCACTTAGAAAAATTTTGGGAACTCGAGGAAATTCCAAGGGCAGTGGAAATGTCCCAACAAGATGAAGAGTGTGAAGAACATTACCAACGAACCACGGTGAGGAACCCGGATGGAACTTACACAGTAAAAATACCATTCAAAAAAGATCCAGACACGTTGGAAAACTCAAGACCATTGGCAGTCGCAAGATTACTACAGCTAGAGAAGAAATTTTTAAAAGACAACAAGTTGAAGACGGGTTACAAAAAATTCATGGACGAATACCTCCAACTAGGGCACATGAAACCAGCCACCAACCCAAATGAAGACAGGGTGTACATACCACATCAGGCAGTTGTGAAAGAAACTAATACAACGACCAAGCTGCGGGTAGTATTTGACGCATCATCTAAGGACTGCAACGGGAAGAGTTTAAACGAGATGATGCACGTAGGGCCAAGATTACAACAGGATCTATGGGACCTTTTAGTAAGATGGAGAAAACATCGCTACGTGCTCATGGCTGACGTAGAGAAGATGTACCGTCAAATCAAACTTGACAAAGAAGATTACAAATACCACACTATCCTGTGGAGAACCACACCAAGGGAACCAATCAAAGAGTACCAACTTACAACCGTGACATATGGAACAAGTTCCGCACCTTACCTAGCGGTAAGGACATTACAGCAACTAGCCCAAGATGAAGAAAACAATTACCCGCAAGCATCAGAAGTAACACTGAAAGATTATTACGTGGACGACCTGTTAACTGGAACCACAACAATAGAAGACGCAAAAACGTTACAGGAAGAATTAATCACATTATCAGCGAAAGGAGGGTTTACGTTAAGAAAATGGGCAGGAAATCACAAGAACTATGGAAAGAAGAAAAGAAACGTCGGAACCACTGGATATCAACCAAAACGAATCAAGAAAATCCTAGGAGTGAGATGGCTACCAGATCAAGACAGCTTTCAATTCAAGGTAGCACTCAACAACAAAACATTAACAAAAAGAAGCATACTATCAGAAACAGCAAAAATCTTCGACCCGCTAGGGTGGGTCAGTCCAATAACCATAACAGCCAAACTAATAATACAAGAATTATGGATAAGCGCGATCAAATGAGATCAAAAAGTACCTAAAAACATAGCAGCAAAATGGGTGAAGTTCCGGGATGAATTAAAAGCTATAGAAGAACTAAAGGTACCAAGATGGAAGAAAGATTCCAGATGGAACAACTTTACGCCATCCCAACCACCTCGTCGCGGCAGAATGTTCAATCTGCAATTGAACATGAACTTCGGGCGCGGCAGAATGTTCAATCTGCAAATGAACATGAACTTCGGGCCCGTCAGGATGTTTAATCTTGCAGATTAAACAGGGTATTTTAATAATGCTAATAATTTTAGTAATTTTATATTTAGCAATAAGTTGAGAAATATAAGTAGAATTAACAATTAAGAAATACGTAAAACAAATCGTAAGCAAAACTGAATATAGAGCAGGTTAATTGTTGCGACAAATTGTGCTGATACAAAAGTGTGTAAGGTTGAAATTACACATATACTATGTGCATTTTAACTAGTAAGCACAAAAAGGCGCTTAAATGAATAAAACATGACCTACTAACTAGGTCAAACAATAAAATACGTCATGTAAAAAAGTTGTATATAAAGTGTAAATAATATCAAATAAATCAGTCTTTGAATGAATCTCATTTTGTTCAATTACTCAACAGGGTTGTGAGGTCTAGTCTACAATTGATACGAGTGACGGCGTATCCCTCACATTAAACCCCAACTACTCAATCTCTCTATTCAGAGGATTGAACAGTTATGCTTTCTTTTTCATATATTCTTCGTGTTTTTTTTATTAAATACAAATTGAAAAAATTGATAATTAACTAAAATGACATTATATACATATGTACTACATTAAATTTTGCAAAATTTAATTATAATCTAATAGTAAATGTTCCAAATCCTTTTTACTATTACAACCATTATTACTGTTAATTTTGATGTGCATCATTTCTAAATGTAAACGTCTCTAAAATTTTTTCAATATCTAAAATTTATATTTTATTATAATCAAATAAATGTTTATTCTCAATCGAATGTTTTGCTATAGCAATACTTTTTGGTTTTACTTTTACGTCCGATTTACGTTGTGTTATGCGATTTTCTAGAGGTTGCAAAGAAGTTCCGATATAATTTTTTTTACAATTACCGCAAGGAATTTTGTAAATGGTATTTTTTCATCATACTGGCTCTTAGACTTTAATTTTGAGATTAAAGATGATCCTTTATTTTGGGATTCAAAAACTGGTAGTAAAATAAATTTTGATAATAATTTACAAATCAAAGATTTTTTTTGTTAGTAAAAGGAATTGAAACAAACTTTTAATTTTGATTTAAATTATTTCCAGTTTTAAAATTATTATAAAATTGGTGAACTCTTTTGAATGATTTTTAAAATTACAGGTTTATGATAATTATTTTTTTGAAAACTCAAAAAAATGTTGCCAATATGTTCTTTTCTAACTTCGGGATCTGAAATTTTCCACCATTTGTTAACAGTATTAATAATTAGGTTTAATTTAGATGTTAACGGGTGATTTGAATGAAAATTAAGGTATATCCAACTATGGGTTGGTTTATGAAAGCAATAAATTTTTACTGAATTTTCATCTCTTATTATAATAGTATCTAAAAAGAAATTTTCTTTGTTTCAACCTCTACTAAGAAATTTAATTTTGGTTGAAAACTGTTAAAAATGTCTAAAAACTCCATCACTAAATTTGCAGACGTAGCTGAAATCGGCAACCTCTTGGCGCACCCAAAAGTTTGTTTATAATAGTCATTCTTAAATTTAAAGCACGCTGTGTTTAAACAGAAATTTACATCTACAAAAAACTGGTTTTCTTTATTTTTTTCCCATTTTTCTTCTAAAATTTGAATGTTATAATGTTTGACAGAAATTTTGATAAACAATATGTGGGAGAATATTAACATATGAAACTATATGTCTAAGTGGTATATTATCTTTATGAATTTTAGGAAGAAAGTAAATTTGAGCAATTTCCGAATATTTTGTGATTACATTTTTAAATTCTTTTTTAGATATGTTACCTTCATTAAACCAATTTGGAATTAAAAAATTATTATCATTAATCATATTCGTTGTTGGATTTTTACTTAATTTTATGTAAGTTGATGAATATGATATCTCCCTTTCTGCTTTAAAATCATATTCTTTTTTATTTAAAACTACTGTAATTTGTCCTTTATCAGCTTTTGGAACTTCTTTATCACTTTAATTTTGTATTCAATTTTCATTTAACATAGACTTAAATTCGTAGCTATTCATTTTTTAATTTTTCAATCTTCTTTAAATTTTATAATTTTCTTTTATTAAAAAGAAAGGGAATGCGTAATATAATCGAAGTGGCAAATAAGCTATCTTATCCGATAATAGTTATTAATGATACTAGTTCGATATGAACGTCATAATGAAACGCGTGTAAAGTTAAACCACGAGGTGTTAGCCGAGTGGTTTATTTACACAAGTTTCATTACGAAGTTCATATCGAACGTGTATCATTCAAAATTTAATCTACGCCAGTCCAAATAGATTTTCTTTGCATAGATTCGATTTGTGTACAATATCAGAAACGTTTTTGTAAATAAAAATTCAAAATTATTAAGTGCCCATATTAATCGATGTTATAGTAACCGCGCTTGTTGATTGTTTCAATTTTTACGTTGACAACGTCATTATTTGCGTTCAATTTTGTGCTTTACATGAGTTTCACGCACTGATGGACTGAATTTAACAAATTGTACAGACTTTATAATTAATGTTTATAATAAATAAATGTTGGTAAAGATTTTATAATGAAGTAAAAGTTGTAACTAACTTTCTTTTTGCCTGTTTTTTATTTTAAAATTTGCGTGTTATTTTGAGTTCATAATAGCACTGGGTGCTATTATGAAGGCCATAATGACACCCAAATGAAGATGATAAATATGTCATAATAACACTGGCGTAGATTAAAAATATAAGGTGTTCCACTTAAAAATTTCGATAAAACCTACGATTATCGTCTTGCAACATATTGTACACGTATTCCGATGTGTCTAGTATCCATCTGTATAAAAATTAAATACACCATTTACACAAATTATCAGATTAGAAGTAATAACTAATTTCGTTCGTTCTTGAAAGATACAGAGCGATCAACACATGTCACACATGCTGAGATTTTGTTGAAGCAGTGTACGAAGCGAGGAGGATTGAAATCTGGAATAATATCTAGGTTATTCCGTTAAAAAATATGTGTTTATATTGTTGTGGACATATGGCTCACCCTGTATTTGTGAAAATATTTTTAAAATGTGCTGTGTACCAAGCATTTTATTGCTACATTTAATATTTTTGTGATATAAATCATTTAGATGTAGTAGAAGGCGGGAGCTAAGATGCAGGACCCTGTATAGTGGTTTCTCAGGGTAGAAGTTCACTAGAAGTTGAGTCCAGGGTTATTCAAGATTCTCGTTAATTTTCAAATATTTTTAAGGTCGCACAACTTCCGGTTATCCTGGAGGTCGTATTAACTACCTTATCTTAAATAGAACACCCGGTATGTTGTTTCATGTTTGAATTCCTGAAAAAATTCGCTTGTGGTGTAGACAATATCACAAGAACGACACTTTCGCAATACACATAGGTGATAGGTTTACTGGGTACAGGGTGTCCAAAATTTGATGACGAATTACGTCATTTTCAAAGTTGGAATACATTGTTCTGTCAAATTTATATATATATATATATATATATATATATATATATATATATATATATATATATATATATATATACAGGGTGGCGCATTAGTGTGACAAAGTCCCATATCTCCTTTATTTAAAGAGATACAAAAAAAATTAAATACAAAAGTTGTAAGATATTTTCTGTTGCATATTCCAAAAATATTTTTAATTATACAGCGTATATCATAAAAGCTTAGAAGAAATTTTAAATTTTTTTTTAAATAGGAAACCCTATATATTATTACATATTTAGATTCTACATACAATTTTAGACACATTTTATGTATAATGTCCTATACCTAAGTCTAACCGTTTTTGACAAATTTCAAATTTTTTGTCAAAAATGACTTTTGCAGGCCAAAACATAGATGGAAGTCTTTTCTAAACGAAGCCTTTATCAATTAGTTATGGTTGGTTTCGTTGGAAATGCGGACATACTCTAATGGGCTGTATTGATATTTTTGTAATACATTCATACAGGGTGATCAAAAATGGACAATAAAAAGTAGATTCAAAAAAACCTATAAAATCATTTTTTTTTAAATCGAAACCACCTATTTTTTTAATTCTATCTTATTTAGCATTACAAATAAGGGTGTCTTTGTATAAGAGTGTAGTTTTTCAAATAATGAAAATTTAATATTTTTTTATTGTAAAAAGGCTATACGGCTTTCAAGTTTTGTTGTTAGTTGGCCGTGACGGCGAGACGTGGCATATAAAAATAATAGAGATCATCAGAAACGTCATTATTTATTGTCAGTTGATAATTTGTGTGATGCATTAGTGTATTTTATTGCAAATTGATTTAAAACTTGAAATAAAATTGTAAATAATGAATTTTTCGCAAGCCGAGATGGTTGATATGACTTTTGTTTTGGGAGCTAGTGATAAGAATACGCTCTTAGCAAGAAGACTGTATCAACAACGGTTTCCAGAGAGAAAAAATATGAAAAAAAAAATACTAGGGAAAAACGTGCACAGACTGAGGAAAATCAATTAAGTGTACTATTAACAGTTACCGAAAATCCATTTATTGGACAACGACTCATTTCTCAGCAGGTTGGTGTTGAACGACGTACGGTACAGCGGATATTGAAGTCTCAAAAAATGCACCCCTATCCAATTCAACTACTTCAAGAGTTGGTTTCTGAAGATTATCAGAGACGACTGGAATTTTGTCAATGGGCTCAAAACAAAATAAACCATCAAAGAAATTTTGTTTGATTCTATTTACAGATGAGGCCACATTTCACAGAAACGGAAGTGTAAACAGACACAATTTTCATTACTATTCTACCGAAAATCCACATTTTGTAAGATATACTTCTCAAATATGCAACAGAAAATATCTTACAACTTTTGTATTTAAGTCTTTTTGTATCTCTTTAAATAAAGGAGATATAGGACTTTGTCACACTAATGCGCCACCCTGTTATATATATATATATATATATATATATATATATATATATATATATATATATATATATTCACTATTGGACTCCATGTTTGAAACTCGAAGTGGGGTTGTGATAATCTTAAACAAGCTTCATAGCCATTTTGCAGATCATTGAACATACGCATGAGTAGTGGTTGTTGCGGTTGTTGAAAATAAGTTATTGTTATTTGCCGTATTTTTGCAATATCCATTGGTGCATCAATAGGGGGGAATACTGACTTTTTAATCATACTCCAAATGTATAGATCAGGTGGCGTAAGATAAATGTCAAGGGTAATCGAAGTCCGTCCCATGAGAAATGTATTCTGTTTCCAAAATCCTCGCGGAGAAGTTCTAATAAGGGACTGGGTGTAAGGCTTATATATCCATCCTGTTGAAACTGTAAATTTCGTGCGCGGCTAAAATGGCTTCAATCTCTCACAAAAGGTATGATGATCTGCCTGTAACGGTCTTGATAAACAGTAACTGTGTGTTGATCCCCGTCTTCGACAAAATAGAGATCTATTATACTGTGCGCTGATAAAGCACACCGAAGCGTAACACGAGCACTGTAAAGTGGTTTTTCTGCAATCAAGCCAAGGCATTTGAATTCAAGAAATCAAGTTGTTTGTCTATTGACATAGCCATGTAGGTGAACGTTGCTTTCTTCTGAAATACACTCATTTCTCAATAAATCGGTATCTTCGTAAACTAGGCTCAACACGCGTCTACGATAAACCTTTCATGAACGTTTGCCACAGCGCTTAGTCGTTGTCCAGTTTGAATACGGTATAGATAACCACCGATGCCTTTGAACATTCTATACGTGTGGATGTTTCACTGATGCTTAATTTGATTTAATTTTTAATATTAGTATATTAATATAATGTTTAATATTTAAATAGAAAGTGTAGAGGACTAAATTATCCACGAAAAACACCCACCGCACATTTTACAATATACCTAAGGTACCAGTTTTTACTGGTTCGATGAGCTTACAGACTCGCCTAACGGCTCGCGAATACACTTTCCCTCTCATCAGTAACAACTTATTTACCGTGCTAATAATGTAACACCCGAAAAAACGAAATTCCCTGCTATACTTGTACCTAACGGAAATTAGCACTGTACGTTATATATATATATATATATATATATATATATATATATATATATATATATACAGGGTATCCCTAAATTTCATAGCCAAAGGTATAAGGAAGATTACTTACGTAAAAATAAGTCGATTTAACTAAACTTGCCTTGGTTCAAAAGTTGACAACAACGAAGCTACAGGGTGTCAAAGTTGAAAAAATAAATCACATTTTCCTTCATATCTTTCGACTGCTTTGAGCTTATTTTATAAAATTTTTTATATGGGGTTTCTTGGGATGAAAACTTCAAATTTATCATCGATTTCGGTATATTCTCTAGAGGGCGCTACAAGCGACCATTAGAATATGTTTAAACCGATACAACTTGTTTGTGCTACACTGTAGGCGCTTTTAGTATGGAATAATTGGATTTTCTACCTTTTTTGCCTAAAAAAGGTATACCTTCTTGATATCGTTAGGAGAACCGGTTTCCGAGAAAAACGCATATATAGCTATTGATGCTTGCAAATTATCCAAAAGTATACTAGTAATTCATAATAATAATAGGAATAGTTCACGAAGCCGTTTGATTGAAAAAAATAGAGAAGAATGAAGTTTTTCAAGAACAATAATTATTGAAGAAAAAACAAAAACAGTAATTAACAATATGAAGAGTATAGTAAAACAATTAAATTGCATTATTATCAACCAAATCTAAATAAAAAAAAATTATGTTATGTAAATTTTATTTTAACAAGTGCAATAGATGAACTTTTCTGGAAGGTATTTAATTTGCTAATTCAACAAATGTTCAAAATTTCCACCATTTTCCTGCATGGACAAGTTAATTCTTTTTAAAAAATTAAATTTAAAATTAATAAATTGGCTTCATGAATTGTTCTTGTCAACAATTCTTCTTGCTTATTAACTGCAGTGCATACACTTTTGATTTCAAGGCGCCCCACAAAAAAAATCGCAGGGTATTAAGCCACATGTGTGTCAGCTCCTCTTCCAATCCAGCGCTGTGGATATACCTCATTTAAATGTCTTACATTTAAAATAAAATGAGGAGGTGCGCCATCATACATGAACCAAAAGTCACGTCGAAGGAGTAAGGGCAAATCTTCCAATAAAATAGGTAAATTTTGTATTAAAAGGTTCAAGTACATATCTCCATTCAGCCGACCTTGCAGTCCAAAGGGACCGATAATAAAACTGTCTACAATTCCAGCCCAGATATTTACTTGAAATTGATGCTGGTATTGAGATACTCTCGTGTCATAAGTGTTTTCAACCGTCCGTGAACAAATTTTTTTACTAAAGTTTGGATTTTCGATTCTTCTATGAATATTAAATAGACAGAAAGCTAAACGTTGGTCAGGCTCCATGGGCAATATGTCTTGAACTTTCGAACATGAAAGGGGTTCAATAATTATTTTTAAAAAGACTCTATTAACTGATAATTTCGAAATTCCC